>APFE031435283.1:0-31033 GCA_000404065.3 Pinus taeda
ATATATAATTAAAAAGAAATTATTATTAGTATTGAAGCATAGGTTTCATGCTCAAGTTCTTTTATTTTATATGTTAAGCACCCATTGAGTTGTTCTAGGGTTTGTCATAGGTATAAAAGTCATTGTCATATATGGAATATCTAATGGGAACATTGTAAATTGTAAAAGAAAATTTATTTTTCCTTGAAAATGTCAAAATGCCTCCAAGATCAAGTCAGCCTACATGAAGAGCCACGTCCGCCCTTGAAGGAAGCCTATATATAAGAAGAACTCGTCCTCCATTTGGATCATTCATTCACTCATCTCTTATGCAAAGAAGGAAGGAGCATAAGGTCGAACAAGGAAGTGCTAAGAAGAGAAGGACAAGCAAAGTCGAAGTTTTTGGGTCTCTCTACATTCATCTCGAAATGCAAAGTTAGGGTTTTTGTGCTAGGCAAGTTTAAGGTTTGATTTTGGAAGTAAGAAAAGAAAGAAGGTAATTGAAGGTCTCTTAGGGTTTCCTACTAGACCTAGGACTCAAACCAAGGCAAGTGAGGTCAAGGGAAGAGTGGTTAGAGGGAGATCGAAGTCTCCTAGAGAAGCAACAATAGTGGCTAGGGAGCATAATTTCGGATCTACTGGGAGGTCAACAATATTCCAGCAGGAGGCCAAGGAAGACTTGATCTTGGAGGGTATTTGTCTAAGTCTAGGTTGTGGTATTCGTCAATTGAAAGATCTAAAAGATAAAAAGAGATTTTTTGGGTTTTCCCCTCAAGAGGAGGGGTTTTGGCCCTGACTTTCAGCCTAAATACTGTGTCATTGTTCTTGCTATTTTGGTAAGTGTTTGATGTATTTCACGTTGGAATAAGAAAGATCACAGCTAATAAGTAAAAATGAAACACAAGCAATTATCAAGTTAAGAGAACTAACATGATACATTTCCCTATTGAATTCCAACAATTATGATGTAGAAAACTCTAAAAGAGTCTATATTATAACTCTGCTTAAGAGTTGACGTGTCAAACCTAACCACTAGTAGACTATCAATATGTGTTATAACCGTGCCACTAGGAGGAAAAGGGGTTTCAATATTCGAGTGCATTTGTTTCATAGATTAACAAAAATAGTCAAGAGGGATAGGAGGTTGAGGACACATAGAGGATTTATGCATTGTAGCAGCCCACAAGCCACATGTTGTTGAAAAGTGTGCAACAAGAAATGCTTGTTGAGAATGCAACAAGATGATGGAGCTTAGTGAAAAGAGTCGCCTTCACTAAGTGGGCCCGCAGGCTATTTTTGGCGCAAGTCTATTTTTAGACATATGGATCATGTCTATGGATTGCAGGTTTCTGTTTATGGATGATTGATCAAGTTGGAAAAAAAAATAGATGGACTTCTATTTTTGATGAAAGTGTGAGTGATCACAGTGTGAGTGATCAAGTCTATTTTTAGACTGGCTGTCAAAAATAGAAAAGTCAAATATTATTATCTCACAATAATATTTGGACTATAAACTTTGTCCTATTCTCTTGGAGCACTTCAGTTCGAGCTACGGATGTGGCACATGCAATTGCATGAAGGAAATACGTGGTTCTTATGGGTTAGTTGAATATTTGCATGCATGACTTCAGTTAGAACTCAAGTGAGTTGAGTTTAGTGGACTGGAGGTGCAGTGATGGAGTTGTGTTCAGTTTAGCTTTGTTAAACTGGTTGTATTTAGTCTAACTGGCAAATAGACTAGAGATGAGTTGGGTGAATTAGTTATTAATTAATTCGCAAGTTATTAACTCATAATACAACTAATGAATACATCAGTTAACTCAGTTGCATGTCAGTGCATGTTCAGTTCAGCAGGGACAGGTGTTAGAGAATCAGATTGCTATCAGTTGTGACTATAGTTGTGCACCAGATCTTGCACAAATCAGGGGATTGAGTATGCCAATGAGTTTTCCCATATTTTAGCTTTCTCTCACGTGATTTAGCCAAGGAAAGACGTGTCTGCCTTGGAATTATCATCAGTTCTTGAGCAGGTATTGAGCAGCGGAGGCAGGCAAGCAACGAAGGAGATTTGAGCCAGTGATTGATTCAGATCTGAGCTGTATTGTGTGTACAGAGGTGGAGATACTTGTGAGAAGTATTATGTTGTGTAATGTTACATGACTCAATCATTAATATATAGATAGTTGGGGTTTTTAGCGAGATGCTTTCCCCGGGATACATACTGTGTAATGTGTGAATGCTCTTGATGTTTTATTGTTATTGATGCTGCTATATTGATGATCAACGTAGAGGAGCTTATGTATTGTGTATGTTTTCCGCAATAGTATATGATCAGGATAATCTCCATTGAATATGTGTTAAATTATTCAAAATTTCTACACATGTCATACTTGTTTGCACTCGCAACCATATTTCCATTTAGAGAAAGAGAGCATAGCCCTCACCTTTCAGGTGAATGTTTCTCCTGAAAGGGTTTCCCAGGTCATATTGTGTGTCAATTATGTTTGTGAGCTTTTATTTTTTCATTCTCTATTTTCTGCATAATTTCCCATGCATACACTATTAACAATAATCTATAAATCAAATATGTATACAACTGTAATAGTGTATACTTTTGAACTTTTAAGTATAATTTGATCAGATATGTTATGACGAACTTTCCAGTGGAATATCCATGGTAGTTTATGGATCACTCTCCTTTTTTGTCTCTCTATCTCAACCCCCCTCCCCCCCAAACACACACACACACTCTCTCCCCATATCTATCTATCTCTCCCTCGCTCCCTCTCTTTGTCTCTCTCTTCTTCCTTCTCTCCTCCCTCCATCTATATTTTTATCTCCCTTCATATCTCCTTCTTTGTCTCTCTATCTCAGCCCCCAAATGTACACTTTCTCTCTCGATATCTATTTGTCTCTCTCTCCCTCCCTCTTCTTCTCCCTTTCTCTCTTTTTCCCTTCTCCTCCTCTCTCTCTCCTTCTCTTTCTCTTCCCGCCTTCTCTCCTCTATTCCTCACTCTCATTCCATCACTCCCTTATCATTCCCTCCCTCTCTCTTCACCTTTCTCACTCTATGTCTTTCTTCTTTCCTCCCTCTTTCTCCCCCTCCCCCTCCATCTCTCTCTCCCTCTCTCCCTCCTTTTCTCTCTCAAGTATTCTCTCTCCCTTTCTATCCCACCTCCCTCTATCTCTATCTCCCTCCACCTCTCGTTCTCCCTCAACCCCTCCACCCCTCTCTCTATCTGTCTTCCTCTCCCCCTCTCCTTGTCTCTTTATTTTTCCCTCTCTCCCCCCCCTCCATCCATGCGATTGAGAATTGTAACTTTGTGTAATCAATAATATATGTAAGGTCTAATATAATAGTACTTATAATGGATATGATTATTATTAATAGTATATCATAATGATAATAATCAATATGATTTATTATTATACCAATAATAATATATAAAGAAATAACCTATTAAAGAAACAATAGTATGTTAACTTTACATTATAAACAAACCAATTTCTTTTGATCAAATTGGTAGCTCTATGCCTTACATTTTATATTATATTTTACACATTTTACATTACATTATATTTTATATTTTACAGTCTATTTTATATTTTAATTTTTTATTATGAAATGAGTTATGGTTTTTGAGCATATGGTATTCATAAGCCATGGTATTGTAACAAAATCTATTTACAAGTTAATAATATTCATGGTAAAGTTGGGGTGAATATCCATGGTCGACCTAGGTCTCTAGCAATTAACCTTTGCACAATATAATGCCATGTGAATAATTGCCTTACATATTTTATGCCATAATATATGGATATGGTTGTAATATTTGTGCATGATTTTTATATATTTTTGTAGTGATATAATGCCAGGTGAATAATTGTCTACATATTTTATTTAATAATACATGGATATGGTTGCAATATTCATGCATGCTTTTTAGATATTTGTGTAGTGATTGTTTTCTTAAGCTTTGCCGGAAGAAACATCCAAAAATAAAATTCTTGAAGATATCTCACATTGAGGTAAATAACATATTTACCATCAATATTTTCCACCATAATTTAAAGTTTTTGCATAAAAAATGGATAGGAATAATATGTAAATAAATATACTTACCATGAGTTATTTCCCACCCTTATTTATGTTTTCCTCAACACTTATGTAGAAGTAAATGCGTGGACCTACTATAAAATTTATTCAAGTTTTTTTCCTTGAGCAAGTAATTTACTTATCTACTTCACATCTCAACTTATTAGTTCTTGCCAAAGCAAGACTATAAGATGATTTTCCCATCAACCACTATTAATTTAACCACCAATGTAATTTACCAATTCACATCTCAATTTATTAGTTCCTTCCAAAGCAAGACTATAAGATTATTTGCCTATTTGTCACTATTAATTTAGCATTGACTAATGTAAGTTATGATTGTTTATGTAATTGTTCCCAAAGCGTAATCTCTAACTTAAGTTGGAGAGACTAAGTTGCCCTACAAAACAAAATTACAATATAACAAATTGAATTTCATTATTTTTATTACCTAAACCTTTTATTATTAATTGAGCCAACGTTTAAATGTTTGCACTCATTTATGGACACTACAACAGCTCTATATTACTTTTAAGCTTTATTATTTTTTAATTGAACCAATATATACATGTTAAATGTTAAATATTTACAAACATTTATGCCTACACATCTCTCCTCTGGTAAAGCATCTCTCAATGCAATAATTAAAATAATAATACGACATAAATTTGAGTTAGTCACTTTAAGAATTTATCGACCATGGTTTACATGCACATTACATTTGTCCATAGTATTTTTAATAATAAAATTTATGGAATGTAAAAATATCAGTTTTAAATCCATCTTAACTTTAGACTGAGCCCTCTCGAATATTCAGTAGATTCTAAATTTAATAATAAAATTAAGCTAGTTATTTAATCAATAAATTATAAAAATTTAATAATATAATTAACTTAATAATCAATTTAAACTTAATATTTTTCATAACTTCAAAATTTATTTAATAAAAGTTTATCTCAAATTCAATTATAAAAGAAGATTGATAATATTAAACTTTTTAATTGAGTGTGTGAAAATTAAGAATGAGATGTTCTATACTGTAGTTTATTTCCCATATATAACTCCCATCCTCAAAAATTTTAATTTAAAATAAGATCTAGATACAAAACAACTCGTAATTTGAACGATGTCAAGCATATTCAAATGTATAGATATACGTGGAAATGTAGAGATATTGCACCGGTAAACACTGTGATTCTTCAATATTGAATGTAGAGATATGTGAAACAATGTATCCATTTTCAACACATGTATCTCTTTGTGGTTGTGGATGGAATTATTTTTTGGAAATTAAATTATTTTAATGTTGAATAAATATCTATTTAATTTTATATTATATAAATAATTGAGGTAAAATAATTAACTTATTTTTTTTTTTGTGGTTTTTTGGTTTTATGTTGCACAACTCATGAATTTGCCCATAGTATTCTTATCTAAAGAATATATATCTAAACAAAATTTGCACGTCCAATAAAGAACTAAAATCTTATATTTTCATGTTATATAAACATTTGGACTCGCTCAAATTATATAAAATATAAATGAAATAAATTAAGTACTCCCATCCATTTAATAGGCTAAGTGACCCCACCTAGGTTCAACTAAAAATATGTCTGTTTTTTCTTTCTTTGAGCTACCTCCTCATATGCTAAAATAATAATGATAATACAATGAAATAAATTAAGTACTCCCATCCATTTAATAGGCTAAGTGACCCCACCTAGGTTCAACTAAAAATATGTTTGTTTTTTCTTTCTTTGAGCTACCTCCTCATATGCTAAAATAATAATGATAATACAATGATGTGTTTCCTCATAACATACATAGGTAATCTTTATTTAGTGATCTTGTTTATTAGTGAAGACAATATTTGTAGTTTTTGTCCAAAAACATCAACAACATTTGACCTACAAGAAATCATTATATAATGTAAAAATTATGTGCCTCTACTCTACTTTATGACATATTTTAGTCTAAAATCAGTAAACATTATTCTTTACCTAAGGGAACCAACAACAAATCATTCTATGATGTAGAGTTGTTTTACTTCTCCTCCACTCTTCGTCAAAACTATTTTTAATTTAAAATCAATTGCCAAAGTAAGCCCCTTTGCATGGTCCACTATGACTTACAATCAAGTACTTTTAATCTTTGACAATTAATTATAATCTTAATTTGATTGTTAATTTGGTTATTGAGAAATTTTAATATAAAAAATAGATTTTAAGATAGAAAATACATTATCATTATTAATTATAAAAACAATAATATTCACAATTTAATAAGTCATTGGTGCGTTATGGTTATTTTGTTTTTTTCCCTTAAAGTAAATATGTGAAACTTTTTAACATAAATATATGAAATTTTTTAACATAATTGTTATGGAAAGGAAAATTTTTATCCAAAACTTTATTAATGATGGATTAATTTATTATAAAAACATCACTGTTAAAAGAGAAACATTTTAAACGAAAGTTCCAAAACAGTGAAGATATAGAGGAAAATTTTTGACCAAAACTTTATTAAGACAGATTAATTTATTATAAAAATATCACTCTTCAGAAAGGGACATTTTGAAGAAAAAATTCCAAAAAAATAAAAATAAAAAAGAAAATTTTTAACCAAAACTATTTTATTAATCACGAATTAATTTATAAAAACATCACTCTTCAAAAGAAAAACATTTTAAAGAAAAAGTTCCAAAACAGTAAAGATAAAGATCAAAAACCCCAAAACCAAAACCAAAAAAATGGTCTGATGAATAAATTCCAACCCTGTTTACAATCAGTAAAGATAAAGATCCAAAACCCCAAAAAAATGGTCTGATGAATAAATTCCAACCCTGTTTACAATCTTAAATTGCACATTGAAAGCCATCATATATGATGCATGAAAACAGCTATTATCCCCAAAACCCTTTCGCACTGTAGAATGAAAATCACACGTCGAACGAAAACGTTGTGGTCAGCCATGTGCGGAGATACACCCCACACCGTCCGAAAAGAATTTATCCTTTCTTCTTCCAGTCATGTCATATATGCAAAAAATCATAGAAAGACGATGACTGTGCACTCGCTTTTTGGTGACTTTATGTTGAACAGCGTAACAGCTAACAGTTGCAATGATGACTTTAGTGGTTTTTATATTCTGCCAATATGAATGCATCGAGATTCCAGTGGATTCATCTTAAATAAGTACTCCGTGCATCGAGATTCCAGTGGATTCATCTTAAATAAGTACTCCGTCCTCTAGCTCTGCACACTGCGCTTTCTTTATGCCCTTCCTGTTCAGAGAATTGATTTCTACTGAAACTCTGAAACTTCTAATCCCTTTTCTCTCTGTAACATAATTTTCAGAGAAATCTAAGTGACTTTTCGGCCAATTCAATTTTAAGGAATCAAGAAAGAAATCAGGATGGGATCGTATTACATTGTGAAGACGGAGGATAACAATAAAAATTCGTTTGGATTTGTGGTGGTGTTGGTTTTGGCGTTGCTGTACCTTGCGCTCTTCCTGATTCCGCGACCTCGCCGCATGAGAGCAGTCAGGGTTCAGCGGTTACACTGACAAAAACAACAGGTAAAAGTTTTGATCTCTTGGTCTCTTGCCGTGGAGTTCTTATTTGGTTTTGGGTGATTAATTATTGCATCAGGTCTCTTGCTCTGGAATTCCTTATTATTGATTTGGTTTGGGGGTTTTATTGTAGCATAAAGAGAGGTTTGTTGCCTTTTACAGGAATTGTGGGGATGATTAATTTGCATTCATTGGATCTATAAAAGTAGCTTGAATGAATTTAGATGGGTTTTGGTTAGTAACTAACTGCATCAAGTGAAACTGAGTACATTCTGCAACCTGTGGGTAGTGATGATCTATCAATTTTTGCATTTGTAAGGAATTTAGAAAGTAGAGAGTGAATATAGATGGGTGTTGGGATTACCCTATGTTTAATTGGCAAAGTCTTTGTTCTGGCATGAAAAAGTACAGGGAATGAGGTTCAAATCTTTTATTATTAATGTGAGTTTTTGTACCTCATTTATACCATGCAGATTGCAGTGGTTATTATTAATGTGGATTTTTGCACCTCATTTATACCATGCAGGTTGCAGTGGGAAAGAATTGTTGAAATCTCTCCGTGTTACAGTGGATATTTGTACGTCATTTATTTCATGGGGCTTTTAGACAAGCCCCACTGGATTTGCACATTGAAAGAATTAATGAGTTTTTATCATTCACCCAATTTGATGATATTGATTTTCCAGAGTCTATAATATATGAGAGGTATTCTGTATTTCATTTCAAGATGTTTGCAGACTCATCCCATAGAGTTTACAGAGGGAAATAATAGTGTTTTACAGTTCTCCCAGTTTGGAGAGTGCCCCAGGTCACCAGTAGCACTATGATCTAAAATGAGCTATAAGCTTTATGAATGAAATCAAACTGAAAAATATGGTGTGTGCATTTTACTTGTAATCTGATTCATATGCTTATTGCCAGTCCTTTCTTTATTTGAATGGTAATTAAGGCTTTATCAGGTTGTTCTCTGGTACTGTAGTAATTTTTGTTGTGATGGATTGCATTTTTAAGAATTTGGTGGCATAAAAGCATGCTTTATGTAGCATGTTTTTTGGACGTGGGTTTTACTGTCAGTGGAAAGCATACAATTACAATGGGGGCAATTGGTTTTTTTTGTTGTTGCAATTAGGCTATTTAATTTTTGGTAAAATTGTGAATTTTTATTGTTTAAATTATTTTCTGAATATATAAATTGATTTAATATTCTGAAATTTGTAATTTTTGGTAAAATTGTGAATTTTTATTGTTTAAATTATTTTTATGAATATATAAATTGATTTAATATTCTGAATTTTTTTTTTATAGAACTCAGATTTTACAAACTATACCATTCAAATTTACAATTCCAACAATTCCACAATATTGACAAATTAAATATGTTTGAAAAAAATCCAAAAATGTAAAGAATTAGACTATGCCCAATTATAATTAAGACTATTAAAGAATGTCGATCATTCTTTGTGAAAGACAAACGATAATGGCCATAATGGCCACGTTGATTATTACCTTCAAATATTTGTTTAGCCTTTACCTTGAATTTTAAAATCTCGACAGTGCCCCCAAAGGAAACCTTTGTCCTTTGGAGAAAGGAGGTTATATGGTATATTGGATTGGGCACTCGTTCCTTTCCTTTTCTCCAGCTCTAGGGATTATGATAAATGCTCAGGCAGTATTGTAAGCTCTAATTCAAGGCTGATCACATCTCAAGGAGCCATAAATGCTCTGGTTATTGGTGATTCAAAGGTTTCAATCTCTATGCTCTATGGTGAGGCTGTACTAAAGGATTGGCCTGTAAATGGATTTATCAACAGAGGTAAGGATGACAGGCTCTGATTTCGAGGCAGACAAATATTTTCACACTAAGGGAAGCTACAACACCCTTTCTAACTATATAGAAAGTTGGGCTTTCACTTCAAATTTAGGAGGATTTAAGGTGGCATCAACATGAGGAAGCTACAACACCCTTTCTAACTATATAGAAAGTTGGGCTTTCACTTCAAATTTAGGAGGATTTAAGGTGGCATCAACATGAGGAAGCTACAACACCCTTTCTAACTATATAGAAAGTTGGGCTTTCACTTCAAATTTAGGAGGATTTAAGGTGGCATCAACATGAGGAGTATCTTGATTGGTACAGCTAGATTAATGTCTAGATTAATGAAGGCAGTTGTTTATAATGAGACTTTTTGAAAGCTTTTCTGGCGGGTTTTTCCGGTTAAAATCCGGCAGCAATTTATTGGAATCCCAAGTTTGATAGCTAGTTTCTGCACAATCAAAGGGTCCCAGGGGTTTTTGAGGGTGCTGAATCCAGCTATGCAGTTAAAAAACCATTTTAACTGCTAAAAATCAAGATTTAACCTCATTTCTTCCGCCTCACCGGAATCTCCAAAAAGTCGCATTATAGACAACTCCTTAATAAAGAATCACAAGGCAAAATATCAAAGCTGTAGGATGGCAAATGGTTATGAAGTTCTTGAAAGTATATTTTTGATATTTTCAAAGGTAAATACTTGCAATCATCCACAGGTTCCATGGGACGGCCATTCACAGCATGAATGATGAAATTTGTAAAGGCATAATGGCGGGTGATAAAGTAAAACCTTTATCTTTCGGAACATCATAATATGGCTTATATTATTTCGTTAATTTTGATTCGTGGTGATGGATCCAGAGAGATCTCAGGAGAAGATGAAATCAGAGCAGTAGATCGTTGTTGATCAGGAGGATTTGTGAAGGTTGTTGAGGACTGGAAGGAGCTGCAGAAAAGGACCAGGATGGCTCTATTTATTAAGAAAGTGAAGGAGGGGGTCAGGATTACTTTGACTGGGGCAGGGATCTTTGATATCTGTATCTGTCAGTGGTGGTATGAGCAAGTCCCATGGTGGGACCTGACATGGATGAGGTGGGCTGAGAGCAGTGTGCTTCCTAAGTAAACCTATGGTTGAGACAAAGGACCAGGGTTGCCTGTGGGGCACCTTCAAGTTTCGTGGTTGAAGTCGAGTTAGGTGCTGTTGGGTATCAAATATCCTCCTGCCAACAGGATTCAAGTCAGTTGTTGTGTCTGTCAGGAATATTCTTGTTGTTACTGTGTTGTTGGTGTATGTTGCTGGTAAGGTGGAAAGAGATTGAGAGGGAAGGAAAGTCCAATGCTTAGCTGATGGCAATGGCCTTCAGGGAGAGGTCAGGTCGATCAACATGGATTTAATGTAGGCCATATATAAGATTCTTGATACATCTGAGGACCTTCAGCCTTTTTGTTTGATGTGTTAAACACTAAACCTAAAATAAAAATAAACAATGTCTGCCCATGAAATTAAACCTTGTGACCGGGGTGCTTGTTTGTTGTCTGTTATACTTAATTTTTAAGCAATTAAAAATCTATCTCAATGTGCTTTTAATGTTTTTAGGGCAGGACAATTCTCAGAGATTTTTTTCTCATTATGTAGTTACTAGCAGAAAATGTTAGCATTCTAAGGTGGAATCTATTAATTTCCATTCAATGTGGCAACTGTTGCGGTTGATCATGGGATATTGTTAACAAATTCATTAAACTCCGGTTCTGTCTTAGAAATGGGCCATTTTTCATTTCTGTTTAAATCCAGATAAGTAAAAACACGTTGAACGTGTTATCTTTTGACACAGCCTCTAATCCATCCATGTTCGCATAGTCTTCAGCTTTTTAATTGAAAGCTCCTTTGGGGCATCTGTGATTTATACCTAATATCTTTGTTGACCTGCAAAAAGGTACATTACCCTTCAATTATTTAAATTTTAATTAGGTAGGTGTGTTTATTTTGGAATAAGATTTTTAGAATTTTAATTTAATTATTAATTATTATTAGTTAACCTTTATTGAATATTTTTAGTAGTAGTCAGGGATAGAGAGTTAAGACTTTTTTTTAATTATTTAAATTTTAATTAAGCAAATGTGTCTATTTTGAAATAAGATTTTTAGAATTTTAATTTAATTATCAATAATTATTAGTTGAATGTTAGGAATTTAACCTCCATTGAATATTTTTTAGTAGTAGTCAGGGATAGAGAGTTAAGACTTTTATTTAATTATTTAAATTTTAATTAGGCAAATGTGTCTATTTTGGAATAAGATTTTTAGAATTTTAATTTAATTATCAATAATTATTAGTTGAATGTTAGGAATTTAACTTCCATTGAATATTTTTTAGTAGTAGTCGGAGATAAAGAGTTAAGGTTTATTTCGAAGGCAACAATGTTCTCTTTGCTTTTCAATTTAATTAAAAAAAATGTCATATCCATAAGTGCATTTCCATTAGATTTTTATTTATGTTATTGAAGTCTTATTGATTATTGTTGCTTTACCATTTTTTTATAAAGTTATAATTTAATTAATTTTTATGGTTTTTTTAAATCTTAACATTGTAAGATGTATTATAGAGTAAATGTCTTAACGTCTTGATGCTGACTATGGATTGATGTCTGTTAATATTGACATAGTCTAACTACTAGACGAAATGTCGTTTTTGGTTGAAATTAGACAATACATTTTTGAGCAAGATTATGATTTCTTGTTCTTTAAAATGCACTTTTGAATGCATAAATGGATTCAACACTTTGAAACATCTAGACGCTCGAACTTTGCAAATTGGACAACCTAAACTTATGATTCTTAAATATCTCTACCCGATTTTAAGTAAAATTGACTAGAAAAATGCCCTAAAAACAATGTTTTTGTTTATTAGTTAGACTCCATGATTAATATTTAATAGTCATTTAACTTATATAACTACACTAACACTAATATTAGTTTATCCATATAAATTAAATGGATGGTAAACACAAATAGGCATCAATATGTGCTACCCCATAATTCAGCTCATACCCACATTAAAAAGAAAATCTAAAAATAACGAATTATTAATTTTATTTAAATTAATTATTATTATTATTTATAAAAGAATTGATATGTGAGGTAAACAATATTTTTAACCATGGAGATTCAGGCCCACTTTTCCATGGAAATTCTTAATTTGTAAATAGCTTTTGTTACAAATACCATGCGTCAATACCAGAGCTTATCCATATCACATATCCAATATGACACATGTCAATATGAAATTTTCTTTAATTAATTAATTGGAGAGAAATTAACTAAAAAGCATAAGTACCTTGGAGATAAACCTAAATCCTTGATCTATGAATACTACTATGAATATTCCCTACCATCCACCTAATAATTATTGATAATTAAATTAAAATTCTAAAAGGCCTTTTATAAATAAACATGTCTATAAACATAATAAACAATCTTGAAAAATTGTTAAAAATAATTAAAACAAAAAAATATATGATTGAAAAAATATATACTATGTAGAGACTACCGATTGATTTTTGTGTTAGCATTCCTGTGTTAACAATAATGGAGGATAAATTTGAAATCTTCACTAGAATTCAAAGTGTTTTGTTTGGAGTGTCTATATTATATTATTCTCAAATTATATTTTTTTTATAAATAATGTTGGGAAAGTGCACTTGTCTTGTAATCAATTTTGTTATTTTGAAGTGTGCAGCATTAAAAAGACAAGTTCATTAACTGAATATAAAAGAGAACCACACTTGCATCATGCTAGCATCATTTATGCCTATGTGTTGCCACATATCGCCCAAAGTTGGCCCACTGGGCCACATGAAAAGTCCAAATCTGCATGCCACATGTCACATGCTTGAGCTACCATGTCACTTGTGCTTACATCATGCTGATGTCGTCTCGCCACCATAGCTTTCCACTTGTTTACATTTGGTTGGTCAATTATGTGCACGTTGCCACCCTTGTGCCCTATTGGTTAGCTGCATGTTGGCTTGCAGTCCCACATTTGCAATGAGACGTCGTGGTCATTTTCTGCAGTCACAATAGAGAAAACCATCAGAGAAAACAACTTGTGCTTTTGTGGACCCCACCCCACTTTTTAACTTGCAGTAGGACATGGGCCAATGCATTTTCCCCGATGGGTCAGTGGGGATGCGTGGCACTTGATCCGCCCACGAACTAGGCCACAACTACCAACTATTGGAACCTCTTCCAAAGTAGCACTAGGTTTGGAGGGCATGGCACTGTCACCAATTTTAGCCCTGAAAATTTAACTTTTAACCTACAACTTTGACTGGTACTAACTTTTGATCCTAGAGGCCTTTTTCAAAGTGTTGAATACTATTGGAAAGGTCTTTTTGAGCCCAATTGTGTTGCTTCCAGGAACAAATGAGTTGATATGGCGAGGTATAAATTCCCTCAAATCATAGGCCATCTAATTAGCATAATTATACGACATTATAACTTCTTCACTAAACCTTCTACTATGAAGGTTATATACTAAAGACTGCAGTTACTAGAATACTGCCACTGATATCTTGGAACTAGTTGATAGGCTCTAGCTCCAATTGAAATTGGAAACACACTTCATCACTCAACTATAGGAAGCCAACATGCCCAATCAATGCCACATAATAATGCCAACAATCTCCCTTGACACGATCATCTCATCCATGCACTTAAGTTGTCATCAATGCATACACAGTAAAACATCAAGTTGATATCAATGCCAATGCACTGATGCATCTACCAACTTAACAATGCCAACAATCTCCCCCTTTAGCATTGATGAAAATTCTTCAATGATGGTCATTACTCATGCTACATTCAACCTCAGAATGAATCACCTTTTGTGGTTGATGTCTTACTCTCCCTTCGTGGTTGAGCTTTCTTTTCCCTTGAGGTTGATGACTTTTCACTCTCCCTTTGACATTAATAGAAAAAGGTTGCATGCTTGATGCACATTCTCATTACGAGCAACTAAAGTGTGCTCATTCTCCTCTTTGGAAACTCCTCTTCTCAAGGTTTGATATCTCTTCTAATGAGGCACTTAAAGGATTCCATCTAACTTGGTTACAGTTATAAAGATTTGCACTCTTGCCCAAAGACACCTGCAAAACAAGCATTAGTAACACAAACCTCCATATTTTTTATTTTTTATTTTTATTTCTACAAGGAGGAAAACTTCCGTCTTTGACATCGATGACAAGAGATATCAATGCCTTCCATCAAGAACAATTGTCCTTATGTCTTCTTGTAGTTGTTGCTATTATTTTCTTGACACTTCATGGTTACTTGCCTTCTCTTTTTGCCAATGTATCTTTGTATTAATCTACACTAAAAGTGGTACCATTGTTGTTGTAAATATGAATTGTTAGTGACACATTTTGTCTTACTCTTCAACTGTTGTTGTTTCTTGACTGACTGTGCTCATTTCTCCTCAACAAATTAACCCCAAACTCTTCTCCCCTTGAGATCATGCTTCTACAACTGGGGACTGCTTCTTAAATAACACCAATAGTACTAATGATTTGATACCAAATGAATAATGCACCAAGAAAACTCCATGACTTCTCCTCAAAAGAGATGTCCACAAAACACAAGGTTATCCAATTGAACCAAGAACTACTACTTGACATAGCGATCCCAAATGGTAAACAAGAACGTGTAGAGAAAACTACTTGTTTTAATGAACTCATGAATACTAGGTAGAAAAAATAAATAAATAATAAATAATAAATAATAAATAATAAATAAATAAAAAATAAAAAAAAAAATTCTAAAAAATCTACCACTTAGATAAAATCTAAAAGATCTACCACTTAGATAAAATAAGAGTACTTCATTTAAGATATGAAAATCCTCCATTACTTGAGCAATCAACTATTTTTGAGTCTCATGGATGATTCCTGCTTCTACTAATATGCAACCCCCCTGAGGTTATGCTCTCTTCCTTCTTCTTTTTTTTATCTAATCTCTTTGCATATTCCTTCTTGCTTTTGCTTGGGGACTGATCATGTGTACTAGATTTAACTTTGGCCCTGTTATTACTCCACACTTTTGTTGCGGGCCATCTTCTTTATGCAATACAAAATGTTGATATATTAGCTCTCCCCCTCAAAACATGTTGGTTTCTCTTTTTTTTAGTCCTGAATGTTGATATGTATAAATAAACAATTTTATCTTTACAACAAAAAATAGACTCAATCATACCTCAATCCTTCAAATGCACCAATCTGTATATTCCTTCTTCATGCCTGCATCTAATTTCTTTGGCTTCCATTGAAGCCATTCCCTTCCTTTTAATGAAGATAAATTGTGCATCTACTCCCCTTGAGTAGATTTTTGTCCTTTTTCTTCCATATCTTGGAAAAATAAGTCTTGACAGGAGGGTCTCCTACCAACTTCTTATTTACCTTAGGTGTTATCTTTGCTTAGTAGGGCTAGAAGGTACTTCTCCTTACTTTCTTCTTTCTTTACCCAAATCTTCTTGTTCCTTTTCACTTGATTTGCAAAGAAAAATTACTTGGGCTATTGATGTTGTTGCTTGCTTGAAGCTTATGCCTTTTGTAGCTGATATGCTAAGAGAAGTTCACAAAAAAAATAAGAGGATCATACCTTTTAATTCTTCTCTAATTTTCTTCGAGGGATGTATTAGGTATTTGTTGATTCCTTTCACCTCCTTGCAGAATGTCACCTTTACATAGAGCGTTGAAGATGATCTCGCATTTTTCTGTTCTAAAATTTCTTATCATCTTCAATGCCCAAGCTACTACATTTGAAAGCGTATTCTAAGAAGCATGCTTCACCCTGTTATATCTGCAATTTCTTGCCTTGTGCCCAAAATTTCCAAAATTGTAGCATTTAATGTGGTACAAGAATGGGGAAAAGAAATTGTTATACACGACAACGTTCTTGTCAAAAAATTTAATGCTGCCACCATGTTTATTCCTTGGCATCTTATGCATTCTTGGATTTCAACCAATCAAAATAACTTGCTTTCTTGTTGCCATCCATAATATATGTCTTTATGCACATAATTGTTGCAAGAAAAATAATACCCATAAAAGGGTTTTTGAACACCGAAGATACCCTTTCTTTGAGGAATTTTTCCTTGAGGGGGAGAGTGTTGGTTCTTCATGTGTCTTTAATGGTTGTATGAATTGATTCCATAAGCAATTCTTTAACGTTGTTGCATCCTTTGGTTATTTATCTCTTTTCCTTTTATTTGTTGCTAATTTGTAATTCCATTTCCTTATTGTTGTTGATTTCCTCGATGTTATTGTCCAACGATTTATTTTCCTTTATTGTTGTTGGAACCTTCAAGTTCCTTTACTTGGAAAGTTGACCCTTTGAACTTTGCTTTCTTGGAGCTTGAATCTTCTTTGAAGGCCAAACAATCCTTGATGAGAGGGGATCTTTGCTTAATAAGAATCTCATCCAAGATCTTGGAGCCCTCTCTTAGCTTCTGGTATTGAGACAAATAATTAATTGCATTTTCTAAATCATGTCTCAATGAGGCTACTTCATCTTATAGTCTCTCATATAATATTTTCTTTCATTGACTTGATTTGACAACATCACATTCAATCTGGTAACTTCTCCTTGTTGAGCATTTAGATCAACAATTGATTTGTTCAACTTTCCATTCTCAAGCTCATATTCATGCAATTGCACTTTTGCTTGGGTTTGCTTCTAAAAACTTCTTGATCTCCTTGAGGCAAAAAATGATCTTCTTCCTCATATAGATCCTCTCATTTATATCCTTCTCTTTGCTATCAAAAGTGCTAGCATAATCAAAAGAAAGATATAGATCCCTCTTTGTATCTAATGAATCTTCCACAGGCCTGAGAAGTATTCCTTCTACACCACTACCAGGGACACTTTCATTTTCTCCTATGGATCAACACTCAAGGGATCTAGTTTCATTCTCTTCATGAGGTGTTCTTCCCTCTTCTTGAGAGGTACCTTCATTATCTATTTCTACAAGTGTAGGTCTCTCTTCACTACTACTAGATGCATTTCTATTTCTTTCTTCAAAAACTTCGTATGAACATCTAGAAGAAAAATGACCTATTTCTTTGCATTTATCACAGATCAATAGCTTACCTTCTGAATAGTCTGGATTCTCTTTTGACTCTTATTCTTCATCTATGGAGTGATTTGTAGCAACTTTTACATTGGGAGGAAGATCTTTAGTCTTCTAATAATTTTCTTTTTGGGATGATTTCTTCTTCATCTTCCTTTTTTTCTTCTTCTCATCCCCACCAACAAATTCTTTAGGATTGGTTCTCTACTCAAGCAAAAAGGTTCTTCAACCTTCTCTTGGTCTTCATGATTATCTCCTACATACAAACGTTGCCACTTCTCAAACATTTATTTTTTTGCCTCACAATGTCTCACTTTATCAACATCTGACATTGACAACCTTTTCATGATAATCCTCTTGGAATTTATATTGAATTCATTCTTCTCTTCATATTATGCAGAAAACCAAATATCTAAATTAGTGGCCATTTAATGGGCTCCCATTCTAATCTTCTAGAGTATATACTCTAACCATTCAAAAATGGGACTACTCTTGGTGTTAGCCAATCTTTATTAGCCATGTTTCCTTTTGATCTACCCTCAAGTGGTTAAGTTGCTTATGAAGGAACCTTTCTGTGATACCAATTGTTAGAAACACTATTAATAGTAAGAAGTGGGGCGCGGGTGAGTCAGTGTTAAGGCTAATTTTATGTTTACTGCCAATTTATATTGTCATTGAATCTTGGAAATAATTCATGTGAGCAACCACCAACATATTATGTAAACAATAAATTAACTCAACACATGAACACTATACTCAACATTACCATGAGTAGCATATAAAAAATGGAAACAAAAATTTAACGTGGAAACCCAAAAGGAAAAAACCACCAATCTTATTTGCTATGATGTAAAATATGGGCTCCTAATCTATTTACATCAATCTTTGTAAGCCATCATTCACAAGAAGCACCAACTCCCTTTGGAATGTTTTGCTAGAAACCACTAGTAAGAAGCCCAAACTCCCTTCTTTGTAGACACCTTATCATCTTACCAGACGCACCAACTTATTGGATTTATTGCAAGCACCAACTTGAAAAAGGAACCAACCTCCAAGCTATCTTTAGACACTCAGATGGAAGCCCTAACTTCCTGTTTTGTAGGAATCAACCTACACTTCATAAGGAAATTAATACTCTCTATTATGGCACCCACTTGGCATGATTTCAACTTTACATTCACCACTTCTTGTCCCTCTATTCTGGCACTCACTCTGCTTGATTTCTTCTCTCTGTAATCACCAAATATTTTCCCTCTATTCTCCTTAGCAACAAACACGTTCTACCCTTTTTCTTAGCCCTCTAAACCAAAGACATATTTAGAATCACTCAACTCTCAACCTTCAACACTCTAGTAGCCCACATCTACATTCAATTTGCTAAACAAAAAAACTCAACACTTATCTACTCCACATGCACACTCAGTCGTTCTCAACAACTCTCTACAACTTACTCATACACAACCCACACAATAATATTACGTGCATGCATTGCATCCTCATTAGTATACATGCTAGCTCTCGGCCTCTCTCAACTGATCACACACACACGAAACTCTCCTCTCACTCTTCTATCTTCACACAACACTCAACAATGATGCATTCCCCTGCCTTTGCACAATTTCCATCCTCTATTTTATTCATTTATTACACAAGAATTGATTCTGGAACTTCTACGCATTACATTGCCTGAGTGTACTATAGCATGACTCATCATTTTGTTGTTATACGACATTACTCTGTCATTGCAGCTGTATTAATAATTAGAGAATGGGATTTGGAGTGTTTTTTCATGCTGAGAATCAAATCCCATTCCACCTACACACTCAAGGAGCCCTTGAATTAAATTCTTCCTGATAAATCTTTGAACATCAGAGTGGTTCTCCATTGCTACTCTTTAAGGCTCACACGGCTCACTAAGTTATGGTCAAATCTCCATTACTCTCAGGGATCTTTTCTCATTGAATTGTTCATGGCGAGAGGGACACTCAGGCATGACTAATTCTGATTGAGCCAAGTAATTCAATTCTATGCCCTTCTTGCTGATTTGTAGTCACATTGGAGAAAATTTCAGCCTAAAAGTGCCCATGAAAATTCTCATGTAATATCCATGTCATAATACGTAAACCAATCAAAATCCTTTAAATTTAAAAAGAGGTACATGTAAATATTTTTTCGGGAAAATAAGAAAACTACTTTTTTCTAATTGTATTTTTGGCTTATCTCCTTATAGGTTTGCTCAAATTTCAAGTGTAGGCACTTGTTGGATGCATAATTAAATTCCACATACAATGCGTACCCATTATGCATACTTCTGAGAAGACCCACATTGATAAAAAAAAAATTGAAGATACATTTAGAAAGCTTGTTCAACACACTTTCTAAATGTATCTTCATTTTTTTATCAATGTGGGTTTTCTTAGAAGCATGCATAATGGGTATGCATTGGATCTGAAATTTAATTCCACATCCGATGAGTGCCTACACTTTAAATTTGAGTAAACTAATTAGGAGATAAGCCAAAATACAATTAAAAAGTATATAGTTTTCTTATTTTCCCTCCAAAATTCATCTCTTATTTTATTAATTTTCCTTAGGAGGTAAATTTTAGGATGAAATTTCCTCTATTGATCATTGAGTCAATTTACTTGTTTTAACAATTTTTGTAGGCTGCAAGTTTTAGCAAGAGTTTAACTACAACTCTATCATTGGTTGGTTGCCAGATATGGTGATCTCCTCCAATTATGGCATTCTATGCCAAACCAGTTGTTGACCCATTCAAGCCCTTAAACATGTGCCTATGCCCCTTGATGCTAAGCCCTTATGCCTAACCCTTTTATATATGTGATCCCACAATGCTTTACACTAAATAGCCTAAAGGCCTCGAGCCCTAACAACATGGCCTTTTGAATAAGCCCATAAGCCAAGGCAACTCCTTAAATTTGCATTATTTGGCCCTGCACGCCCTTGGTCATATAATACATGAGAACCTTTGCATAACCGCCCCTAAATGAGCCGTTCAATGTTGGTCAAGAGGTTGGAGGTTGACCCACTTTCTTGCTATGTGCCTACATTTACCCTTACTAGCTTAGAGGCCCGACTAGCTCTAATCCCCAACTAGATCGAAGGCCCAACTTAGGGTTATTCTCTTTTTATTTTCATCGAGGACCAACTAAAAGAAATACATAGGAAAATTTTAACAAAATGACCCCATGGTGCAAACCTCAAGGTCCTGCCACATCATCCTGCATATGTCACACTTGCATCACATTGACATCATCCATGCCTAAGTGGTGCCATGTGTCACTTGAATTTGGCCCACTTGACCACATGAAAAGTCCAAATTTTCATGCCATGTGTCACATGGTTGAGCTTCCATGTCACTTGTGCTTATGTCATGGTAACATCATCTCACCACCATGGCCTACCTCTCATCTGCTTCTAGTTGGTCAGTTATGTACATGTTGACACCCTTGTAACATGTATTTACCACACATTGGCTTGTGGTCCCACATCTGTGATCACATTTTGCATTCATAGAAGAGAAAACCACTTGTGGTTTTGTGGATCCCCCACACTTTTTAACTTACAGTAGGGCATGGCCCCCCGCATTTTGTCTGATGGGTTAGTAGGTACACGTGGCATGTGATCTGCCCATAAACTAATCTGTGGTTTAAACCTCATCTACTTGCTGCCAATTTTGTCCATAATCGCTAACTATTGGAGCCTTTTCCAAAGTAGCACCAGGTTTGGAGGGCGCCAAACTGTCACCAATTTTGGCCTTGCAAATTGGATTTTCACCTGCAACTTTGACTAGTAATAACTTTTGATATTGGCAACCTTTTTCAGAGTGTCAAAGCATTAGAAAATACTTTCCAAGCACTATCCAACTATTCTACTTCCAATAAAAACTAAGCTAATATGATGAGGAAAAAATTCCCTCAAAGCCTCGACCATCTAATCACCATAGTTATAAAGCTTTATATCTTCTTCACTTAACCTACTACTATGATGGCTCTCTACTAAAGACTGTAGTTACTAGAGCACTCTCATTGATATCTTGACACTAGTTGATAGGCTCTAGCTACTACTGAAATAGGCAATACACCTCATCACTCAAATGTAGGAAACTAACATACCCAATCAATGCCACATAATGATGCCAACAATCTACCTTGACATGATCATCCCATCCATGCACTTAGGTTGTCATCAATGCATACACACTAAAGCGTTAAGTTGACATCAATGCCAATACAGTGATGCATCTACCAACCTAACAATGCCAAAAAGCTCAAAAGAGGTGCCACGTGTTTAGCCAATTTAATGTTCTTAAATTGTCAGCATAAATTATCGACGAGGGCAGGTGTATTGACGAAGCACAAGTGCACTGTATGTGCTAGAAGTTATTTTATGTCGTTAAGATATCTATGTTACTGTTAAGGTCTAAATTTAGAATTAATAGGGAGATGGTATTACTGACTATATTAGAGTATTGTTCTTAAAATTTGTTAGCTGGTTATTCTAAAATTAATCCTAATTGAATCAAGTTTTGTGGATGGTTGGAGAGTGATCCTAAACTCTACTCTGTTAGACTGTTCTTTTGATTTTATCTTGAATTTTATGCTGCAGCCAAACTACATTACTATGTGCAAGAGAGATCTATTCTATCAAATTGAAAATGAATGGTGTTTCAATTTAATTCCCAAGAAAAAGACTGTCACTCTTTAACTAATGCAACTTCACTCAAACAACAACTAAAATTAATAAACTAGAAAACAACTAAATTGTGAAATGAGATAGCTGAATTATACTAGGTAGAAAGCAAATGAGATGATCAAACTATACCAGGTAGAAAGAAAATGAAATAACAAAATTATGCTAGGTAGAAAGCAAAGGAAATTGTTGATGCAGACAATAGTTTAATTGTGAATTCTATTACACTGCATTTTAACACATAAAATAGAGCATCCATAATTTAACTCTAAGGAATCAAAGGAAACCTATTTGCATTAGATCAAAAACCTGAACTAGACATAGGGGCTCTCCATGAGACAGTCAACTATCTTTAATCAATGCAACATGGAAAATATGAACCGAAGTATATTAATTGCAAATAGTTTCGACAGGTTGTTCTTCAAAATTTACATATAGTGGCACACACCAAAACACAAAGTGGCCATTGCTCTTATAAAATTTCTCCAAATAACAGTATGAGAGTTTTAAGCCTACATATCTTTATTATGACCCCTATCAAACCAAACTATATCATTGAATAATCAATTTGCTATTTGGAAAATCAAATCGATAAGATTTCGGGAAATTCAGACTCTTTTTCGGTATATAATCTTGCAGTTGACTTTGAGGTTGACTGTATTATAGTGCGATCTTCTTGAAGGATTGGCTCAAGAGAATAGGAAAGAATCCATGAGGGGATCATTCCTCATCCATCCATATCTTCTTTCGCTGAGTTGGTGCACTCGAACCCTATCAACAATTGGAGGTAGCTACGAAAATACAGATTAGCTGCAGAATTAGGTCAATTTTGTAGATGAATGCAAACTTTAATAAAACAATAAGGTATATAGACAAAATATGAAAAAGAAGACATTTAAGTGCTTACCTTAACAAAACTTTATGTCTATTTCATTTATTTAGGTGATAGGAATAGGAAAAAGGAAGAAGTATAGGAAAAACCGGTGTCAAGGTAAAGCAGTCCTTGGACTCTACACCACACGTCACCCAAATTTGACCTCCTTATTGTTCCAAAACTGTTATTGATCACTGCCACGTGGTAGCACCTAGTGATGCCACATGTCAATGTGCTAACATCATAGAATTCCATGTAATATCTTAATAATATCTTGCCACATGTCAACATTTGAATTAATCTCATGGTCAAATTAAACATCATGTTATTTCTCTTCGGTCTGGTTTTTGATATATTCGCAACACTGTTGATTGACCTTGGAATTGCATGTCTTTTAGTAGCATTAACTAGTTCGTTACTTTCTGTGTCTTTGCTTGTTGATCTATTAAGTGAAGAATTGAGACACAAATTGAAGATGTTATCCAACGAGCATGTGAAATAAAGGAACTTGCATAGGTGGAGGAGGAGAAACAGATCCTGGAAAAACAGTTGATCGACATAAACAATGAGGTGGTGGATCTTAAGCCGTAAGTGGTAGAAATTTAATTGAGAATAGAAACTCACATCTGTGTTGTGCTGGTGCCTGATATCCCTCAGAATCCTATAGAACAATTCACAAAGACCCTCACCAAGCTCCAACTCTCAGAAGGAGAGCTCAAGAAAGTGCAGAATGAATTAGACACAGCCCAGTGAACCCTATCACAAAAGGAAAACCAACTTGAGGCAACTAGGACTAATGCAAATATTATCAATAAGAATCTACAGGCAGCCAACCAGGATATTGTTGAGCTCAAAGGCATTCTGAAAAGAAATATGTATCTCGTGTAAGCTAGGTAATTGGTCTGGGATTAAATTATAGCAGAGATGAAAAACCACTGGGAGTACATACCTATGATGGATGAACAAAAGATTATGATCAAGGACTATGAGTTCTTCATACTAGCTACCAAAGAAGATGGTGAAAATAATTCCCAAATTTCTAAGAAGTTCATTTAATTTGTATATGAAAGGCCATTTAGTGATTTGAGGGCCATATATGTGGTGGATAGAGTGTATGCTATCATGGATATCTCCAAAGTAGTTCAGAAGGAAGAGGCCAGAGTATAAGTTGAAGAATGACTAGACATAGTGCTGAAGGATGTGGCTGCCTTCAACTTTGAGTTTGATGAAAGAGTCAGAGCAAGGTTGCCTAGCTTCTAGGATCTTGTGAGAATGTTGGGCCCATGGGCACAATACAGTCATATATTAGTTGAGGCCAAGAGAAAGGTCGATTCCTACCATTAGAAGACTGCCACCCTTAAAGGTAAAACAATTGTTAATTGTCTCATAAAGGAATTTCAACTGTTAGGATCGGTGAGGACCCTATTCCTCCCTAGGTTGACATTATAGGGCTCACAAATCTCAATATTTCATATCAACAATTCTTTCATGATCCTCTACCAGCTCCAACATTATGGCAAAGATGTGAACAATTCATCAATCCTCTTGTGCTCCAAATCATCGACCCGCCGCCTCACGAATCTGTTTATCATAGTTAAAGATACTATTGATTTTGTCAAATCATGACACTTTGATATTTTATGTTTCATCTAAATATTTTGTTTTCAAAGACCCAATACTAGTTAGTTAGGATCTATATAGTACAACTATGCCACTAGAGCATGCTGGTATTTTGTTATGATGATTCAATGCCAAATCAAGAAAAAATATTTTGTAATCAGTTCTCCCTTTGAGGCCCTATAAAAAAAAATTATGATACAGAACCAAGGGTTCAAAATTTTGGTTTTCCAAGAGAGAAGCTCTGCAAGTTGTCAATGAAATGTATGATCTGTGGAAGATTAATGAAAGTTTTTTCCAATTGGTCATATGAATGTGTAGTATGTATTCTTTCTTCTGTTTGTTCCATATGTTCTCACTCTTCTTCTCAGATTACATGTAATAGCATTTGTTGGATATGTTTTCATGGATTTATGAATTCATCTATGTCTAATGTTGATTAAATATGCCTATAACTGATATGAATTATCATCCTTAAAAATGCGCTCCATGTCTCTTAGCACTTCATTTAAATGTTTTTCTCATCCACTTCATGTTGAACTTCAATGCACTGGATTGTTAGTTTAAGCCATGTGCATTGGTTTTCTTTCCTCCTCGATTCTTCTATCTGATATACTACTAATGAATGATAAAACTACATATTCATGTAATATTGACCGCTAGAGTAAGATATTCATGCTTGTGAGTAATATTTTGCATCCGACTTTGTATTTCTCCTCATAAGGAAGGTTCTGAATCAAATTCATCTCAAATATGTTAAATACTGAATGTAATAGCAAAACTCAATAGATCCTTAAATAAATCATCAGGATGTCATAGGCACTAGTCTCTCTTCAATCTAGGGGCTATCTCTAGGAGCCACAACATATTTTGGCGTCGTTCTCGGGGATCAAATTAGAAAATTTTCCCTGGGTACAACATTTATACACTCTTTGTTAAGGTGAGGAGAAAGGGGTGTGGGTTGAGGACCTATGAGCTTGGATACTCCACTATTTGAATATCATTTTGAGCATCCTAGCTTTCAAAATGCCACACACTCACTATAATACTTCATAACAAAGAACTCCTCCTATGTTTGACCCTGACAAGATAATATGTAGGAGAGTCTGGAAATAAAGAAATCCTGTCACTCTAGTTCTTGTGACCATTTTTCCAGAAGTATCATCCTCTAGCTCTCAAAAGGTTGTGATAAATTACTTTGAATCTTCCTCCAAAGTCTTGGAATATACTGAAGAACATTATGCACTGTTTGGCCCATTTTCCTCAAGAGTCAAAATTGAAGAAGCTTTTGTTAGCTCTCCTCCTTTCACATTTCATACCTTCCCAGGACTTGAGGAAGTTAAATATATTCTCATAAACAATCCAACACAAAGTATTAACAGGCTCCCAACTCAACTCCAGACAGCGACAATTTAGCCAACTCCTCAACAAGGTCCTGTTATAAATCACATACCACCTCCTTTGCAAAACATGGTTGTCCCTGATTTTCTCCTAAATAAATATTCTCGACTGGACTTGCCACAACCCCTAAATGATATGCCACAAGACTATCTTAAGCTCTTACCAAGATTCACTGGAGAAGATTATATCTCAGCTCAGAGGCATATAGAAATATTTTTTGCATTTATAGAAAATATGAATGTAGAACACTTGGATGTTGTGTTAAAACTTTTTGTCCAATCCCAAATGCTTTACTGTACATCCACAGTCTGATCCAAGGATCACTAGGGCCTACACGGAGACATACTCTCTAGGCTTTACCATGCATTCCATCCCAGAATCACTAGGCCTAATGGAGAGAAAATCCACCTCTTGGCTTTACCATATATCCCGCCATTCATCGACAAGGATTCCTAGGCCCACTGACGCACATAATCTGTCTTTACTGCAACCCACAGTCTGGTTTAGGGGTTACTAGGCCAGTGGCTTCTTGCATCCTCAGCCTGGTTCAGGGACCACTACCACCATGTGTTTGTCAATTTGGAGATCCACCCCGCTTAGCTTCGAATCCAATATAGCCATCCCCCACAAAATCAATCCCAAATGCTTCAATCACTACCTGGGAGGAGATGAAGAATTATTTTATGAAGAAATGGGGAGAGAAAAGGGACCATGGTACATCCTCATTAAATTCAATGCAATGAAGAAAAAACATAATGAAGATGTTTCAGAATTCATAAAAAGGTTTAACAAATTATACAACAGTCTTCTAGCTGAAATCAAACCTCCACATGCTACTGCTAAAGTAGTTTTTGTTGGGGCTTTCAAACTTGAATTTGGATTCACTCTTAGAGAAAGAAAGTCTTGTACCCTGGACCAGATTCAAATATATGCTTTAAAAGTTGAAGCAATTTTTACCTCCATCGGGAATGGAAAGGGAAAACTAAGTATGGTGATAGGAGAAGGGGAAAAGAGGATGCTAGCTCTTCGAGCCATGGGAAGGAAACCCAAGAATGTAAGCTTGAGGATATGAATAAGTTGATAAGAAATTTGTCTAACAATCTTGTAAAACTAGAATTAGAAAACAAAAACCCTCCTCGATAGACTTAACCATCTGCAAATCGAAATTTCAGCCTTCAATATAGAAGACCTCCCTGACTGCTCTTGCAAAGTGAAAGAAAGGAACAACAAGATCACATTCAACCACCTTTGTATTTAGAAGATTAACCAGAGGAACATATTGAATAAACCATAGAGGTTTAAGAAAACCAGTTCTCTTCTCTCTCTGATGAGGAACATGAGATAAAAGCTCATCAAGAAGAAGGATATGACTTGGATGCCCCACTAGATGAGGGTGAAATCAACAACTATTGTAGATAGTTTGTTGACTTCATGCAAGCTTAGTTACACAGAAAATATGACCTCAGATCCTCAAGGAAAAGGTCTAGAATGCAAGATCAAAATGAAGAACCTACCCACTCCAATCCCCCCAAGTCAATAGAGAAAGGAAACAAACCTTTTTGGGTTGTGTTATATTCTTTCCACGACTAGCTTTTGGACCCTATATTAGGTGGGGTGAACCTACCTATGGTTTTGTGCATGGTTTTTGCACATGGTTTTGGGCGCGATGGTTTTCGGTCCATGGTATTGGATGCTTCGGCATGTATATATATGTATTGTAACATTGAAAGGAACATAATGAAAAATCAAGTTGATAGTCCCAGTTTTGGGATCCAGGGGAAAATCTCTGTGTATATGTGTTTTATGTGTTATGCTCTCACATTGTTTATTTTCTGTGTTTTAGAATTCATATGTAGGTAATTTCTGTATGGGGTTAAAACCTACATTTGGTATCAGAGGTGTTTTGGCTTCAAAGGGACACCTTTGTTGCTGAGGGGTTTCACTCGGGCCTGTGGTAACCCTGTTCAGTGGGAGATCTGCAGAATTGATTCTGGTGGTGAAAGAAGATGGCGAGCAGTGGAAAGATAGAGATCGAAAAATTTAATGGCCAGAGTTTTGAGTTATGGAAACTCAAGATGGAGGATATGTTGGTAGATAAAGATCAGTGGATCGCGGTAGATTTGGGTACTAAACCAAGGGAGTGTCTGATGAAGAATGGAAGAAGTTGGATCGGAAGGAAAATAGCACAATAGGATGGTGTGTCTCAGATTCAGTATTGTTGAATGTATCAGGGGAAGCTACAACTAAGGCTTTGTGGGACAAGTTAGGCACTTTGTACCAATCTAAGTCTCTAATGAATAATTTTTTCCTACGGAAAAATTTGTGTAACCTGAGGATGAAAATGGAGACTCGATGACAGAGCATTTGAACACATTTAATACTATGGTAAGTTAGTTACTATATGTTGATATTAAAATTTTAGATGAAGATAAGTGCATCAGTTTGTTGTGTTCTCTACCAGATTTGTGGGATAGTCTGGTTATTGAAATAGGTAGTAATGCAATTTCCTTGCAATTAGATGAAATAATCTCATCATTGCTGATGAAGGAGATGAGACAGAAAAATATGGAGAGCCAGAATGGTGATGCCTTGTGTGTACTAGGAAGGTCCTATAACGTAAACAAAAGTAAGTCATCGAGTGGGAGATCTAAATCTCCATGGAAACCTGTAAAGGTGTGCTAGAAATGCGGAAAGGAAGGGCACTACAAAAGGGACTATAAATATAAAGCTCCTGACAAAGGAAAGGGATCTGATGATGCTCCTTCTGTAGAGGTGAAGACCACCTCAGATGAAGGTGGGGATGTGTACATGGCTTCTTCAAGTATACATGTATATCATGAGACGTGGTTGATTGACTCAGGTGCATCCTTTCACTTCACTCCCAATAGAGAGTGGTTCTAGGAGTATGAGAAATATGATGGTGGTGATGTCTTCTTGGGGGATGACAGGAAGGCTAAATCGTTGGTCACGGAAAAGTTAAGTTTAATTTTCAAGGTGGAAGGATTAGAAAATTTCCGGGTGTTCTGCATATTCTTGCATTGGCCAAAAATATAATTATTGTAAGCAAGTTGGATGATGCAGGTGTAAAAACAGTGTTCGAGAAGGATACCTACAAGATGGTTCGGGGAGCACTGGTATTGATGCAGGGAGTTCGGATTGGAACTCTGTACAAGCTGCAAGGTAGCACTGTTTCAATGGGTGCAACAGTTCTGTGGTTCCTGAAAGTGGAGCAGAAAATCTAGTGGTCTTTGGAAAAAACACCATGCTATGGCATCAAAGGCTTGGACATATTGGAGAGAAGGGCCTTCGAATACTTCATGGTAAAGGTATGACTAATAGCTCTCTGGATTTTGATTTTTGTGAAAATTGTGTATATGGGAAGCAGAATCGGGTGAGTTTCCCCTCTAGTGGTAAGAGGGTGAAACAGATATTAGAGCTTGTGCATAGTGACGTGTTTGGACCTGTCAAGGTTCCATCACTGGGTAATTTTATGTACTATGTACCATTTATAGTTGAATTCTCAAGGAATACATGGATATATTTCCTTAAGAATAAATCTGAAGTCTTTGACAGGTTTAAAGAATTTAAGCTTTGGTAGAAAACCAAACAAAGAAAAAGATAAAGGTGCTGAGGACAGATAATGGTGGAGAGTTTTGCAAGAAGGAATTTGAAGAATTCTGTAAAAAGTGTGGTATAGCACAGTAGAATACTCCTCCATACACACCTGAGAAAAATGGAATTGTAGAAAGAATGAAAAAGACGTTGATGGAAAGGGAAAGAAGCATGCTCAGTGGTGTTGGGTTAGGATAGGAATTCTGGGCAGAGGCAGTGGAGATTGCATGTTACCTGGTCAACAGATCACCTTCATTAGCATTGGAGGATAAGATTCCACAAGAGGTATGGACTGGTAAGGAATCCTCTCTTTCACATCTAAGGGTATTTGGATTTGATGCATATATACATGTTCCAAACGAGAAAAGAACAAAGTTGGATAGTAAATTTGAAAAGTGCATCTTTATTGGGTATAAAGATGGTTTAAAGGGTTATACGCTTTGGAACCCAGTAACAAGGAAGGTTGTGTACAACCGAGATGTGGTGTTTAGAGAGGGGAAAGATGTTATTAAACATGAAGTCAAACCAAAGGAACCTGAGAAGATAGAGTTTGAGCTAAAGGAGGAAGAATCAGACTCTACAGCAAAAGAGGAATGAGAAGATGAAGAACCACAAACACCAGTTGTGAGAAGATCAGTTCGAGAAAGAAGGCAGCCAGAAAGATATAATCCATTTACTTTCTGTTCAAATTTTTCTTTATCTATTACTGATGATGATCCAAATACTATGAAGGAAGCAATAGATTTAGATGATGGAAAACTCTGGAAAGAGGCCATCATTGATTAAATGGCATCTTTGCACAAAAATGAGGCTTGGGATCTGGTGGAATTGTTGGCTGGAAGGAAACCCATTGGCAGCAAATGGGTGTTCAAGAAGAAGATAAATGCAGAAGGAAAGGTGAAGAAATACAATGCTCGGTTGGTAGCAAAAGGTTATTCCCAGGTGCCGGAAATTAATTTTGGTGATATTTTTTCTCCTGTTGCCAAGGTAGCTTCTATTAGATTACTTTTATCTGTTTTTGTTGCTTTTGATTTTGTGGTAGAACAGATGGATATGAAGACAATATTTCTTCACAAGGATCTGGAAAAAAAGATCTACATGAAACAACCTGAAGGCTTTGTGGTGAAGGGTAAGAAAGAACTGGTATGCAAGTTAAAGAAGTCTCTGTATGGGTTAAAATAGTCACCAAGGATGTGGTATCAAAAATTTGATACATTTATATGGGGACTTGGCTTC
>APFE031435289.1:0-40573 GCA_000404065.3 Pinus taeda
CTCAAGAAAACATGAGACATCCGACCGCCCACATCATATTGAATCAAATCAAGTATCCCAGTCGCTCTGCTGTCACTGCTGGGAAAAGGGGATTTGGAAAACTTGCCCATAGCACATCCTCTACAAGTATCAAAGTGATCAGTACTGAAATCTAGCATACCTGTAGTGATCTCCCAGAAGGTCCTCAAGGCTCCATGATACATATGCCCATCCTGCGGTGCCAAATCTCGCACTGCTCAGAACTGCTAGCTCTGCTGTCGGTACTACTACTCAATGCCAAAAGGGGCTGGAATGCAAACCTGTACACCTTTGCATGGCGTACACCTATCACTCTAGCTGACTCAGCTGGAGCGCCCCTGGGATACATCAACACCTGTCCTCCCCTGAACAGTACCTCATATCCTCTGTCCTCCAAAGCTGAGACAGATATGAGGTTCTTCCTCATCCCTGGCACGTAAATAACTTCTATCACTTTCAAGGGAGGTTTGGACTCCCTCTGAAATGTCAGTGTCCCCACCCCGACTGCTCTAACAACTCTGTCATCACCGAGTACTACCTCTACATCAGTGTCACTCTCTGAAAGCTCCGAGAAGTACTCACGGACTCCTGTCATATGACGTGAAGCCCCACTGTCTATATACTAGATACCTGAAGATGCTTCGCTAACGAGGGAAAAGCCTGCTCCCTCTGAACCTGTATGGCAGGTGATCCTGCACTAGAGGACTCACACATAGTGAATGCAAACTCCCGGTCAAAACGACCTGCAAAGTCCTCAATCTCTGCTAATGCTGCCAAACTCTGGTCCTTCTCCTTCTTCTTCTTCTTCTCCGGACACACAACTGCATAGTGTGCCATCTTTTGACAATTCCAACACTTCACCTTGGAATAGTCCTTATGTGTGTTTACCTGTTTACCTTTACCTTTGCCTTTGCCCCCACCACTGCTTGTGGAAGCCTGCTTCTTCCCTTTGCCTTTCTTGCCTCCTGCCATCAGTGCTACATCCTCATCCTGCTCAACTGACTTGGCTGCCTCAAGCTGACCTTTCCTGATCTCTGTCTGAATGCAATCATCCCAAAACCTCCCATGTGGGAAGGGTCTCACGAGCACAAACCCCATCAGCAAAGTTCATCCATGAACGGGGGAGGCCATTTACCGCAATCCGCACCAACTCAGTGGGTGGAATGGCCTCTCCAATCGCTGCCAATTCATCTCTCACATTAGTAATCTTAGTGAGATATCCAGCTGCACTATCATTGCCCATCTTAATGTTTTTCAGTTTCTCCTTCAGAACCATTTTCCGGTTCTCATTGGTACTCTGGTAGAGATTTGACAATGCTGTCCACATCTCATGGGCATTGCTCTTTCCTCTCACATGAGGAATGCAATGGTCTTTGATTCCGTCTAAAATCAACCTCTTACCCTTGTTGTTCTTTCTATTATAAGCAGCCAACTGAGTAGCATCAGTAGGCACAACAACAGGGGTCTGTGTGGTATGCACCATGATATCCCAGACTTCTGCCTCCTCAAAGATACTCTGCATTCTCTCCTTCCAAACGCTGTAATTTGTATGCCCATCCAACCTATCCTCCACCCTCAATCCCAATGACATCTTGCTGTCCTAAAACTGAAAAATAACACTGTTGTAGTAAAGATAAAACCTATTGTTTATGAAAAATCAGCTTGTTGGAATTTTCTGAGTGAAAAAATCAGCAGCTATAATTTTTCTCTTTTGCTGTCCCAAACTGCCCTTCAGCACTCAAGCTCTGATACCATGTTAAAATTTCTGTTTTCCCACCCCGGTTTTCAGTTTTTCCTTATTTCTCCCATGTAGTTAAATGCCCTTTCCCATAACCATACATTCAACAAGCTGGAAAAATAAATTTGCTGAAAACACAAATTCTGGAAAATTTACAGAATGCTGGAAATTGCAGAAATAAAAATCAGCAGTAATAAACAGCCATAAAAACACATTAAAACACTGATATTTTTGGTCAACGTGACCATGGAAAAACCCCCTACAACTCTTGGGGAAAACCAGTTTGAGAGCTCTTCTTTATTTCTGAAAAATGTCTTTTTATAGCAAGAAACTTTCAGCAAAAATTACAGCAAAATAATTTTTTTCAGCAAGCAAACTTATCTGTTTTCAGCCCAACAAACCACCTGGAAACTTCTCAGTTTTCAGGAAAAAAATCAGCTTTTTTCTGCTTGTTCTTGCTGTTGTTCTGCTTGTCTTTCTGCTATTCTGATTTTTGCTGAAGAGCTGCCTGGTATGTGTGCCAAACTGCTGCCTCTTTCTCCTTCTTGTCCAGAAATCTCCCTTGCTCTCTTGCTCTCCTTCTCCCAATATGCTCATGAAAGAATGAATGATCTTTTCCTCCTTTTTCTCCTTTAATATAACTCCAAGTGACTTTTGGGTGATCCAAGTGACTTTTGGGTGATCTCTAAATCCAATGGCTGAAATAGATTTAGATCAATGGCTGAGATTAAATGCACATTTAAATCTCACTTTCTATTTTTTAATTCACCCACTTTAATAAAGACCCACTTAGTCATTTATTTCCAAAGTCACTTTTTTCCTTTCTAATTTTTCATTGACTTTATAAAAATCACTTTAAAATTAGACTTAGTAACTTTATCACTTAAAGTCACTTTTAAATTAGATTTTAACTTTATAAAAATTATAAAGTCACTTTAGGAGAAAAATTAAAATCTTTTGGACACTTTCCCTAGGCCAAAGATCAAAGCCTAAGGGAACCACCTGTCCTCCGGTACCAAATTTCAACATTCAGCTCTCTTGTTCCCTGCCTCTGTCCGTTCAAATCCCTTCTTCGTCTGATACAGTCACTGCATCACACCTCATAGGGAAGTGGCCACCTATTTCGTAACGGATAAGTGTCAGGTTCACCGGAAACACTCGATCGTTTGAAATGACCGTTATTTCCGTTTACTCCAAGAATGCCCGCGAAACCCGAATCTCTGCCAACTCATCGTCCACGTCGGACTTCAAAGTCCCGCACAATTTGCTTTATGACTTTGTGAAATGCGGTCATCCATTGGCTGCAACTCCGCCGTTGATCTAGAGCCTCCAGATCCTACGGTCTTTGTTGATATCACACGGATAAGTTGTGTGACCTTTATTCACGCGATGTGAGCGGTTTTCTCTCTCATCCGCTGGACACGTGTCACTTAGTGTATGGAATCGCGTGGGACTCGGTCGAACCCGCTTACCACCTGAAGTCCTCGCGATATCCTGTTGGTTTTGGTGCGGGACCTGCCTTCTGACGGAATCGGCAATTCCTGTATGGTTTTATGCATTTTCCTCGTGACTGAATGCTTGGGGCTTTCCTTCACTAAGGGGGATGCTCTGGGATACGTGATTAGCACTAATCGCATATCAAAAACTGCCTCTATTTCTGGATTTGGCCTCTTGATTGCCAATTTGTGCCAATGCGCGGTCACCATGGGCCAATGGTCTGTGTGCTTTGATCGAGGGTCCTCATTGTTCTGTGCTGACCACAAATTGCCATTGTTCAGACAAGACTTTGAACTTCGGCATGAGTTTTTTTACAGAGTTTGGGTAACTTTAAAAGAGTTTAAGGATCCAATTCGGATCATGCCTTCCCATTAAAAGAACTTTTGGTCCACCAAAAGACTGATATACTAATCTGAGCAGTAAATGAGAGTAACAACACCCTCTTCTTTCAGCCTCCCTACACTTACCTTTGCATAGTGCCTCTGAACCACAATCTCTAACCACTTCCCTTCTTGGATGGGTTGGTCGTCTTGGGAAGAACTATTTTCCTCCTTGGCTTCATGTAGAACTTTTGCTGTGAAGTTTACAAAAGGTAGTTTGAACTTTTTTACCTTGATCCTTGATCCAAGGTGGCTCAAACGAATGTGAAGTACATCTGCTCCACAAAACTTTCATTTGTACCTGTTTGAAAAGCTGCCAACAACAACTGTCAACAACAGCAGGTATACAGACAACCACTGGATGGACTAACTCCTGCCTCAACAAAGAAACATATTTCACATTTTGTGAACCCTTCCTTGTCTTATATCTACATACAAATGATTGACTAGATAACAAGCCAATAAAACATGCCTTTAGGACTCTTTTCCAAAAAGATGAAACACTTCATCATTATCTCCATTTTGGAGACCAAGTTAACTTCTCCCAAGCCAACAGGAGATGCATTTTATGCTCATGTATGCATTCCATCTATCAACTTTCGCTTAAGTACACTGTACTTTCGAAGCTGAAATGAACATATTGTTGCAGCAATAAAGTGAGTTTCCTACTCAACTTCTTTCCATTTACCATTTTGGTAAGATCCTGCAACTTGTGTTTATTCCCCAAATAAATGCAAATAGATGCATCAAAGGACATGCAGTGTTAATTGGATAAGAATTCTAACCATTTCTTACCAATCCATTTCAAAGGTCCCTCCTTGGTTTGCACATCAGCGTCAGTATGTGAATCATCCTGAAACACATCAATCATGGAATCTTTATTTCCATCCTTGCCATTTTCTTTTTCCACCACCTCCTTCAGCTTTGGTGGAAGAAGTGCTGGATTCAAAGTCCAACACCTTTCAGCAAGATGCCCTTGCTTATGGTAGTAAGTGCAACACATGTGCATCCTTTTGACAACATGATTTGCCTTGTCTTGTGGACCTTTCGCTGCTTGCTTCTTTTCCTTCAAAAGTTTCCTGTATGTGGCCATCCTCTTCCAACATCTAGAAACGTAATGGTTATCCAAACCACAAAAGGAACATGCAACTCTTTTTCCAGGCTTTACAAAATCAAAAGGAAGATGCTTAGAACCAAATTTAGACCTTTCTCTTTCACCTTTATTACCTTCATGAGGAGGTGAAGCAAATGAAGGAGTGGCTCCCTTTGGAACACCATCACTTTTTTCAAGGGTGTCAGAGTTTCCACAACTCTCTTGTTCAAGTGTGTGCCTTTGAACACCTGCATCCTGCGAATGATGTTTCAAGCTATGGCATTCCTCCTGAATACAATCTTCACACTTTTGAGGTAGAGGACATGAAATGAAGCTCCTTCTTGGGACTGTTTCAATGGCCTTCATGGCAGCTTTGGAACTTCCTCTATAAGACTGTCCATAGGCAAGACCTAAATACTTAAGCCTTTCCTCAACTATTATTGGCTCAACAATACCTTGTGCATGTTTACCTAAGCTCTTTCCTTCATAGCCCATCTTGGACATTAGCTTGGAACCTATGCCTCTAATATGTTTTTCAAAAGAACCAATATAAGCATTCTTAGAAGAATTTGAAGACAAACTGGAATGATTTACCTCTTCCTCAAGCTGATACTTGACCAAGGCTTCTTTGGCAACAAGGAGTTGTGACTCCAATTCATGCATCCTTTTCAGGTTCATATTTGCAATATGAAGTTGTCTCTCCATTTCTTGCAATTTGTTAGAAAGCATTTTTTTCTCTTCCTTCATGGAATTCAATTGCTTTTCAAGTATGCTGCTTTTCCTTCCATCCTCATACATTTCTCTTACCTTGTCCATTATGATGAACAAGTCTTGCTTCATGTCTCCATCAAAGAGTCTTGTGATGAAGGAGGAATTTGAGGACTCACTTGTAGAAGTTGTCATTATGCCAATGAACAAAAGAACTTCAAACAAGATTAATAAAGAGCTTATTTAGCAACCTTTTGCAACAAACCTCTTACGCTTCAAGGATTGCTTTGAGGTCCTTTGGGATAGAAGAATGCCTTCAGCCCTTCTTCCTTCTTGTCCTTCCTGGACTGAGCTATCAATAGCTTTCCCTTCATCTCTGCAACTCAAACAATAGTCAGTCTGCAAATAAGCATACAATCATCCTTGACTGCCCAAACACCTTTCAGACAAGCAATCTTTGCTCTGTCAATCAAGCTTCTGATATAACCTTCTTTGAAGGTGGGGTTAATGAATCTCAAGCTCTGATACCACCTAATCTGAAAATGGGGCTCTTAGGATTCTTGTCTAACTTCCAAGAACCTCTCCCACTTCCAAAGCTTTAAATTTTCCCAAGTCTTAATGATTAACCAATGTGGAATTAAGAAATGCTTGAAAATAAGGTGTATGCTGGCATGTGTTTTTAACTGTTTATGTGCTTTTAAAATTCGGTTGTTTGTGCTGATATGTAAATACATATGATAATAGACAAATGCAGCGATAAGCAAACACATAAGACAACAATTTAATATGGAGTTCACCCGAAACTCTTGGGCTACGTCTCCTTGAGCTCTAGTCAACTCAACTAGGCTCTCTGGGATTATGACAACAACACTTTTACAAGTTCCACACTCAACTCCAATGTTTTACACAGGAACATTGGGCTCAAAACCCCATCTTATCCCTTGGTTGTTGGAGCTCTTCGGCTTTCTGGCTTTGGCTCTTGCTTTGGCTCTTGGCTCTAACTCTAGCTCTGTCTCTTTGGCTTGGGCTCTAGTTCTGGCTCTCAACGCTCGCTTCTGGCGCTCGCTCTGGCTCTTGGCTCTCGCTGTGGCTCATGGCTTTCTGCTCTGGCTCTCTAAGCTCTTTCTCTCGGTGTTTGCATGCCTCTGTGAGTCGCTGGACCTGCAAGCAGCTCCAACAACAATATCTTGTTCTCAATTGAGCTCTCTGGCTTTTCACTCGACCTCCGAGTGACTCCAAAGACTCTCTACGAATTTAGCTTTTTCTCGTTGTTCGCTCTCCTCTCTTCTTCTCCCCCCTCTATCTCTGTCAGTCTGTGGCCTTAAGCCATCTGCTTCCTGATTGTTTGTTTCCGCTTTCAGCTCTCTCGTTCCTTGCCTCTGTCCATTCGAATCCCTTCTTCGGCTGTTACAGTGATTGCATCACACCTCACAGGGAAGTGGCCACCTATTCCGTAACGGATAAGTGTCAGGTTCACTGGAAACACTCGATTGTTTGAAACGACCATTATTTCCGTTTACTCCAAGAATGCTCACGAAACACAAATCTCTACCAACTCATCGTCCATGTTGGACTTCAAAGTCCCACACAATCTACCTTATGACTTTGTCAAATCCGGTCATCCATCGGTCACATCTCTGCCGTTGATCTGGAGCCTCCAGATCCTACGGTTTTCGTCCATATCACGCGGGTAAGTTGTGTGACTTCTATTCACGTGATGTGAGCGGTTTTCTCTCTCATCCACTGGACACGTGTCACCCAGTGTATGGAATCACGCGGGACTCGGTCGAAACCGCTTACTGCTTGAAGTGCTTGCGATATCCTGCCGGTTTTGGCGTGGGACCCGCCTTCTCACGGAATCAGCGATTCTCGTACGATTTTATGCCTTTTCTTCGTGATCGAGCACTTGGGGCTTTCCTTCACTGAGGGGGATGCCCTGTGATACGCGATTAGCATTAATCGCTAATCGCGTATTAGAAACTGCCTCTGTTTTTGGATTTGGCCTCCCGATTGCCAATTTGTGCCAATGCGTGGTCACCATGGGCCAACGATCTGCGCGCTTTGACCGAGGGTCCTCGTTGTTCCATGCTGACCACAAATTGTCATTGTTCATAGGTTATTTCTGATAAGCTCGATATCCACAAGACTTTGAACTTCGGCATGAGTTTCTTTACAAAGTTTGGGCAACTTTAAGAGAGTTTAAGGATCCAATTTGGATCAATTTTTCAATGCCTCACACACCAATATGAAATTGTCAATCACTACAATTAACTTAAATCCTATACATCAAATCATTGTCCCATGGGCATAGACTTGTGAGATATTAACACCGTTTGTGCAAAGTTTAGGGCATCCATGGGCTTCCTAACCTATGGTAGAAAATCTGAACTTAACCTAGTTGAATGCTATAGAATAGAAACAATACTTTTAAAACGAAACAACTTAAAAAACAACACTATAGAGGTCTCGTTCACTAGATGGCAAACTCAGAGAAAGGTTTTGTTGGGCACAAAGGATGGTCTTTCACTCAAGCAATATTCTCAAGTGTTTTTGTCTTTGTTATAAAACAAGTTTCCTTTCCAACTTTAGTGGGACTTGTCCTTCTATAGTTGTTGTCAAGGGAAGGGAATATATGTAAACACGAGAAAGTAGATCATTGCATACAATTTATTGGAGATGTATAATTACTAGTTTGTCAACACAAAGTCTCTTAACACACATAGGATGCAATTCTTTCACAGTGTTTAAATCAGGGTGTTCAAGTAACAAACGAGAATTTATACAATGTTTCTTAACCCTTCAGTGAGAGATATAATATTTGAAAACAAACAAAAAAATATAAGCAACAAAAGAATATAAAAAACTGAGAAATGAAATAGATCAACCACACAATTAAGGAAAACAAATTACATTCCAGTTATCACTGCTATGCTATGCTACAAAATAAAGAAAAACAAATCAACATGCACTGAGTTGCTAGGTCCTCCCAACTGATGTCATGCCACTTGGAAACTATAGTTCTACACTCTAATCACCCACAAATGTTCTCAAAACACTATCATTAGTACTTTGTATTAATGATAAATGAGTCTCAGAGATACATAATTGCAATTGTGCATTATCTTGGTGACTTAATGCTCTGATAACAAACTACAAAGTTTATTTACAATTGAAAACCTCCCCAACATTGTTTCTCACATGAGTTATATAGTTTTTAATTGCACAACACGATGAATAGGTGGACTTTGTTGAATCCTCTGTTTCACATGCTAGAAATACCAAATATATATCACGATGGACAAAGGTGGGTAGTCTGGTTGATTTTGTAACAAGTTTAAGTCATGATCAAGCAGGAAGGTATGAAAATAGCAGAGGTCATTGCCACAACTCGATCTACTCTCCTAGACATGCCATCTTTGGAACACTTGACCATAGGTTTGGTTGATGAATGACACACACCCTGTCTAACCTAGAATCGCTCTTACGGACATAGAAGCATCTCAAGGCATCTAGGAGGAAAATCCATGTCTTGGTTTTCCTTCTGGAGTTGCACAAACATGTCAATCATCAAGGTGGGTTACTAGATCCATACTGGACCTGGATTGATTAAATCATATTAGTATCAAATTAACTTGTAATCCCTCTAATTCATTAAAAACAATGGAATAAAATCATAAACCAAACTACAAAATTACTATGTATCCTTTTAAATGACTTCCATTGAAAGTATGAAAAGGGGGGTTAGTAATGAGGTAGAAAGGAAATGATTATATGATTAAAAGGGGGTCACGGGTAGCGAAAATGGCATCAAATAAAAGCTCTGACATATCCCCAATGCTTGAGACGTTGTGTATCCTCATGTAAACGAGATATGTGATTGGTGTTTTCATACCAAGCTTATTCAAAACTAAGCAAAAATACACTTATTTCTTCATTATATCAAATGGTGTCGATTGAGATATTCATGTTGGCCCCTTTCCTCTTCCTCTTTGCTCGTAGTTTCTTATCCAAAGTCCTATTGTGTAGTTCCAAATATAGATTTTGCTTGAGCCACTAGTTATCAAGCTTAAATAACTTATTATTCATTATGAATGTCTCGATCTCTATTAGTACCTAGGCACTTTTGGCCTTCAAAATTGAATTCTCATTCTTTACATACCCATCAAGGAGTTTGAAATCTTTGATTCTACCTTTAACTTTTCAATATTCTTTTTTTTCTTCCTTATCTTGGAAGAGGGAGGCCTACTCGAGGTAGTAGAAGACATAGTTGGCTTAAATTACAAGCTCATAATAGTTTGTGGTGTTTTTAAAGTCACTGGGTATTGGCGATGATGGGCCAATGTAGTCAAAGTAATGGTAGATAGGAGTCTTAAGCTAAGAAAATTTGGTCCTAAACATTTTGGAAAAAGGGTTATAGAGTCCTTTTGCTGGATGTGATTGTGCCCATTTGCACAGGGTCAGAAGTAAAGTAGTCAGTGACTAAGGCATCTTAGTTTCTTTTGGAGTATTCTTCTTAGCCATCCTTCTAGTAATCCTCTTAGGGATGATTGTAGCAGGTTGTCCTTACCTCATTTTCGTCCTTTTGGAGTTTTCCCCATAGGTAGGAAAACCTTCAATCTTGTGAAGGCCGAGGTCCCCATTATCATTCCCATTACTATGCTTAGAAACATCATTGGTTTCTCTGGGCATTTATTCATGTGTAATAACCTCATCAATGATTTTTTTTTCGAACTAGGAAGGTGTCCCAGTTATCACTTCTCTTTTGTAATTATTCCATAATTAATGTTTTAATCAATCTGTAATGATATAGGCTACAATTAATGTTTCAAATGTTTTTTTGTATGTGTTTTTCCATTTGGCCCAAGCTTTTGTTGAAGCAACAAAACTTATAGCTTGTTGACTTGAATGTAAAATACACCAAGGGTATTTGTAATAGTAATAATAATAATACAAGGATGAGAAATGTTACAATGAGGCCCTGCTTATATACCTAGGAAGGTGTCCTTTTTTCACTGGGCATGTCTTTTAGACATGCCTTTTCACTTCACTTAATGACTAACTAACATAATCACTATTTTGATTATTTATTTTTATTTTATTTTATATGATTTATATTTGTAACATTGCCTTTCTCTTCGAAAAGCTTTGTCCTCAAAGCTTATTCACTAATAATTCCTTCCTTGCCTACGTCTTTCTGGTATGTGTAAGTCATCCGTACTATTGTCTTGGAATCATGATTTTTCGATTTCTCCTTCAGAAATTTATTTATTTATTTTTTTTTTCATTTTAAATTATATATATATATATATATAACTTATATTAATTATAAATTAATTAAATTAATTTTTTAAAATAATTAAATTAACTTATATTATTATATAACTTTAAGGTTATGAATATATTTCACCAATGACTCACAATGATTCGAATTAAAGGGGACAACACTTCAATAACTCGGCCCACCACGATTTACGTCGCAGACAAGGGTCAACAGGGTGTCGAGTGTCGGTAGCAGGGTGGACACATCGTGGTTGAGAGGACTTGCCACATAGACGAGTGTCGTCTAAGTTGGATGTGAAATCAAAGGGAGGGTCGTCGTTTGCGCCCTGGAAATTCAAGATTCTCTATAAATGCAATGGGTTTCGTTTCCTTAATCATCTCACCCTCGTCATCCCCATCTCCATCCGCGGTGTTGTGGAATCTATGGATTTGTATTGAAATTACGTTGGGAGGTGTGACAATATGGAGTTTGGTGGCGTGAAATGCAAAGAGATGTTTGCGATTTTTGCAACTGAATCTTCCCAACATGAACAACAATTGTTGATTCAAAGACGACCATGACTTATCACTGTCTAGGATGGGAATTGTAATGTCAATGTATCTCTCCCCACTTCTGTACTTGTAGCCACATGAAGAGCACTATCTAAGGGTTTCCAATACCAGTGCTTTGAATATTTGCTTCATTATGTCATCATCAAAGCTGTTGACCAAGCGCTGGAAAAAATATGTGGCATCCAATTCATGGATCTCTTCATTCGTGGGGTCCATACAATTTTTTCCCACAAGATTTAAATTGTCTATAATATCCTGAGGCATAGTTGTGTCCGAGCAGTTGGGGCGAAGCCACCTTTCAATGTGATATTCCAAGAGACACATAAGGCACATCTGGTTTCCATAAGGGTGTGATCGTCTAGTCCTACACTTGTAGGAATGATTTCTCTCAATGTAATAATTTTCCAAGGGAGGATCAAGGTCGTAGCAGGAGAGCCAGTGATCTAACGTAGCTCTCATTTGAAAATCTGGCCTCAAATATTCTGGCTTATGCTAGTCTTTTACAAAATCTCGATTGTAGGTGAGGGTGGACATAGGGATTCGAATAGGATTTAGATTCGTTGATAAAAATATGTATGACTCTGCTGACAAACACCAGACGTTGCGTTCAAATATTGCGTAGAACTTGACGGTAACATTTCCTGCAAGTTTCTGTGCTTCAAAGCTTCCAGAATCCTTCTCCCCCTTACCACTGGTAGCATTGTTTTCCTTTTTGGAAGGATCCTCTGCAACATCATTGCTTTTCTTACCCCAAGGTTTTTTCCAATCTATTCTATTCCAAGTAGAACCCATGTTTTGTGTAGACTTAGTTGAACCAATAACAACATTGGCTCGTGAGGATGTTATGCTTCTTGATTTCCACACAATTTTTTTTGAAGGTGATTGAAAAGGCCCTTTCAAGGGAACCAAATTCCGAGAGCCACCAACCTTTAATATACTATTAACTGCTCCTTTCAATGCCTATTCATTATTCTTTAACCTAGAGTCAATGCCAAACACTTTAAGGTTTTTGGCCCCCTTTTTGTCTGCAAAATTGTATATTTTTGGTGACTTCTTTTCTTTGTGAATTTGATCTTCATGGCTATTGTTGGTGAAGGTGACCTGATATTCTTTCTTTTTCTCCAATTCTTTCCTGTTGCTCTTAATTTTCTTTTATGATCTGAGAGATTTCTTCTTTCAACTTGAGGAGTTCTATTTGCTTCTCATCAAGTTCAACTTTTTTCCTTACTGTCTTCTTTTCATAAATCAAGACCTCCTTGAGATATGTAGCCTACTCGTTTTTCTTATCCTTGATTTCAAGTTCAAAGTTCTTTAGTGGTTTTGACACATTTTCAAGGTTTTCTTTCTCCACTTCAAGCCCTCTTTCATTTCTCTCGATATCCTTCTCAATGTTAAAAGTTTTCGACAAAAGATACTCAGTTTTCAAAGATTTCAGTTGTTCCTTCAAACAGAAATGTTTCTTTACTTCTTCTTTTTGTTTTTCCACCTTTTTCTTTTCATCATCACCATCGTCTTCTTTATCATCTTCCTCATTGTTACAATATTGTTCCTTTTCTTGTTTCTCAAGATAGTCCTCATCCACATCATCTTCATTTAGATCATCATCTTGATCTACATCGTTTTCATCCACATCAAGACCAACTTCATCTGGATCCTCATCTTGATCTATATCAATTTTATTGGAATCATCATCTTGATCTAGATCATCCTCATCTACGTCAAGATCAACTTCATCTGGATCATCATCTTGATCATTTTCTGCAACATTTCCATCTTCAACATTATAATCATCTACTGCTTCATCTTCTTCGTCATCTTGATTGACATCATTTTCATATTCATCATTATCTATTACATCTTCATTTTCATTATCATCATTTTGATCAAAATATTCTTCTCCTGCTTCACTTTGTTTTGTTTCACCATCGCTATCATCTTCCTTATTATGGGTTTTGTGCATAACGGTTCTTTAGACATTATGTAACTTCTGCACCTGATTTTTCTAATCACTGAAATACTTCTTGAATTTTACTAAATTGCTCAATGAATTCAAGGCAAAAACTTAACAACATATTGTGCGACGGATAACATTCAAAGACTTGCATGGCTTTGATACCACTGAAGCAACAAAACTTATAGCTTGTTGACTTGAATGTAAAATACACCAAGGGTATTTGTAATATAATTTATTTTATATATATAAATGTACAAGGATGAGAAATTTTACAATGAGACCCTGCTTATATACCTAGGCAGGTGTCATTTCATGACTATGCATGTATTTTAGACATTCCTTTTCACTTAACTTAATGAATATTTAACCTAATCATTATTTTGATTATTTAATATTTACATTACTTATTTTTATTTTATTTTATATAATTTATATTCGTAGCATTTTCATAGTTAAAATGGAAAATTCAAGAGGCCAGTTTCTTCAATGTGGAGAAGGAGAAGGATATGAATATGATAAATGAAAGTACTGTGCGTAGATGTCTTTCCTGTACTTCTATCTCCTTCCCGTGCTTAGAGATCTTTTCTGTACTTTAGAATGAAATTTGTCAAACCTTATGTAGTGGATACACATAGAAATATTTGATATAGGGAGGGTCTGAATAACATACCTTCCCTCACATGTTATGTAGTTCTGCAAGACAAATAGCAAGGTGCCCCACCTCTCTCTGATCCAAACTCGAGGTACACTTCCTCATGAATTTTGATTTTGCTTTGTTGAACACAAAAAGTGAATCTATGCCCCCTTTCGACCTGCTTGTTATTAAACAATTGTTCCCTTGTTTGAGGTAGTTTGATGGCTTGGGCCACAAAATCCTTTTGTCACTGCCATCACAAGGTCATCGATTCGAGCAATTTTCCCATATTACCTCTATGCAAATGCTCTGGTAGCAACGTTATTGTGCCTGTGATTTTTTTTTAGGAAGGGGATCCATCTCATAGCTTTAAGCATAGGTTTATTTGCAGTAAATTCAGAGTATGATTACAAGGATATCAATGACCATGGATATTTTCTGATTGCACCGAGTTTTCCCATACCATCACAATTCTATGCGGGGTATGCCAGGATGATTTGTCTTTGAACAATTTGTCAATGGCAGTAAGGGAATTGGGATCTTGAGAGTGATATCTAAGCAATTAAAATCTATGGGTTTTGATTTAGATTGCAACAAGTGAGAGTTTCATTTTGATTTGTGGGTTATTTGACAAGGAATCATAATGATGAGTGGTTGAGAGATCATGCATGCACACAAATAGTGAGAATGGTAATGACTCTTCATATCATTTAGTGGCAAGTCTTATAAGGTGGCGAAGAGACGGGTATTAAAATGATAAGTATGCGTGGGCATATTATAGGAGCATAGTAAAGTTGTAAAATTGGAATGATAGTCATAAACATGGTAGAGTAGTGTGTAGGAGAGGTCATATAGGCTCCAGGTTTGTTGTTTAATGTTTTACATGTTTTTAATAGACCAAAAGAAATAAAAGTTAATCTCGCTACCTTAGGTTTAACCTTAATAAATTGATGCATGCTTGAAGTTTCTAGACATGATGATGAGGGTAAACTGAACCTGAGACTTGTGTATCATTGATTTGAACTATAGTATATTGATGACACCAATGTTGATGTTAAGGTTCGTTGTTGTGCTAAGACTAAGACCAATGATGATGTTGAGGCTAACTATTGTGCTAAGTCTGAGACCAAGAATGATGTTGAGGTTAATGATGAAGACTTAAGAAAGAAAGGGGAAAGAGACTAGAGGTTCTTGGAAAACCCTAGGCCCTTATTCCGAATCCAATTGTCATTGTATGAATCTTGATTACAAGGCTATTCAAAATAGGCTCACTACAGGTCATCCTGTAAGTGTTATAGAGATCTTGTAACCATTACAGATAGTGGTTATCAAATGCGTGATGGTTACAGGAAAGTATGTAGCTACAAAAATGTAATTGTTGAAATTATTATTGATGTTGTCAAAGGATGATCATTTGTAAAGTTGTCATCCCTTGAATACTAAAGAAATATCAAGAGAAAAGAGAGTTGATGAACAAATTTTAAGGGTGATCATACTAAAGATCTTGTTCTGGAGAATGAAAGCCCTGAAATTATGTTCATGAGTTAAAACAAATGCAAGTATTGATCATTGTGACGACTTGGCGAAGGAGATTTTATTTTCTGACTCCATGAAGGTGTTGAAAAAATGTTATACTAAAAGGTACCAATGCAAATATATTAATTGCAGTGGAGATGGATGCTAGTTGTGTTGGAAAGAACAACAAGAAAGGTTGTCTCAAACTTTATAACAATAAGGTTTTTCATAGACCTGATTCACATTCCACTTCACAATAATGTTAGAAAAAAAGTAGTCACAAGAAAATTTCCTCATTTTGAAACAAACTAACTTGTTTTTATTATAGTTAACAGTCTCCCGTTTATTTTGAAAATAATTTGGGGAATGTTTGTCTCCTAGTTGCTTGGTTTTCAAGCAAATTTTTTGTGCATGTTGAAAATGGTTGATATTGATGTCAAAGGTTGTCCAAATGAAAGAGAATGTTACATAGTCAAATAGAATATTTCAAGACCTTTTCAATGTATATGACACACCTTCTAGAAATATTGTTTTTGGATATATGATGCCCCATTTAGGTACCCTATCTTTTAATGCATTTCGACTCTAGTTATTTATCTAACATGGGAGCATAATATATATGGTTGGAAATCTTATTCTGAGACCTTTCCAATAGTATATGGCATTCCCTCTAACTCCTCATAGTTGAGGAGAAATTATTTTTTGAATAATCATTATACATGTTGCTAGTTGCACAAGTCAGCCCGACGAGAACACAAACTCAGCCCAACCAGTGGACAAGTCAACCCTACTTTTGGGCGTCAAACATATTATATATAGGTGTTATGTGGAGAAACCTAAGTCTCACTCGCTCAAGCCAATTTGGGTCTATCAAAGCAAGTGAAGGAACAATTCTAAGATTCATACCTCACAAACGAAGTGAAATGAAGCCAAGTTGGGGAGTTTTTTTGTGGGAAGGGTTTTTTGGCACATTTGTGGAAGGGTTTTTGGCACTCTTTGGGAAGGTTTTTGGTCCTGATTAGAAGATGAGTTACAAATTTGTTCTAGAGGTCGCGTTTCAGCCCTATAAAACATGAGTCTTATCCCTATTGAAGGCCAAAATTAAATCTTGTTGAGGCCGAGTTTTAAGTCTATTTTGAGGGCCAAATTTTGGTGTTTGAATGTGAAGTCTTGGAGTTTTGAAGGTCGAATTCAGGTTTGGTTTAAGGGACAAGTTTTGGTGCATTAGAGGTTGAATTCGGGTTTGGTTTGAAGCCTGGTTTTTGGTGTTTTGAAGGTCGATTTCATGTTTGGGTTATGGCTAAAGTTGTAATCTTGTTATAAACCAAACTCTGGTATGATTTTTGAGGTGGCCGAGTTCTATTGGAGAATAGTTGCAGGGATCTTTGGAGGCTGAGTCTGGATGGCTAAGGTGATGTCAAGAGAGATATTAACTGAAGTAGTTGTGATGTTCATGATGATAGGATTGATCCCTATTGTGGATAGAGGTGCAATAAGAGTAGGGATATCATGGACAACCTTTTGTGGTAAGTATGTGGGTTGTCTAAGGTGAGTGTTTAGTGCAAATGTTGATAAGCCACAAGAAGTATACCTTTAGGGTTGTAGAAGCCTATTTGGTTCGAAGCGTTTTAAAAAGACCTATGTAGCAAAAATAAATCTATAGTGTCGAGCACAAACTGCCAAGAGGACATACCTTCTCTTTGAACATATAACGAGCTTAAGCAAAGACAATTGAATAGTTAACAACAAGACTTGAGGATGTTAGAGTGCTAGGTGAGTAAACCTAACAAATAACTTGAAGATGTAGGTTGGTGCCTATAGTTTGTTGAGTTGGTGCTTAGTTGGGGGGATGGTGTCTTCTATAGGTTGGTTCCTACATTCATTGAGTTGGTGCTCAACTAAGGGAATGAAATATCCTATAGTTTGGTGCCTACAAAAGTTGTATGTTGGTGCTTATTTTATACAAGGAAGTTTACAAAAAAAATGCGAAGAAAAATTGTACGTGTTTCTTATGAAGATCTGTGTTTCATGATTTATGTGAATCAAATGTTTTAAAAGACAGAAATAGTTGAAAACAATGAAACACTAATTCACCCCCCTAAGTAATTCCAAAAATTCAATTGTGTTAGAGGACTGATTTTCATAATTTAACATTAATTTTATCTTTATTATTCATTATTATTATTATTTTCATTTTTATTTTATTTTATATGTATATATAATTCAAGGAAGAGAATGAATCGTAATGGGGTTGCAATAGGCTGGGGATCTTCCTACCCACTGTTTCCATCTTAGATTATTGCAAAACATGTTGAATGAATTCTTACTAGTTTATAGGTTGTTGATATAGTCTTAACCTATGCCCATTAACTAAAACAAAAACTAATTTCCCATTTATAGTCTTAATTTTCACTAAACCATTATCAAAGACATCTTCAATTTCATATTGACCTAACATGTGTCTGGTGAACTTTGTTTTACAATTGTTAGGAGAGCCCAATCACCTAGTTTGAATTTATTTTTCTAGATGATTTTGTCATGTCATCTTCTCCTCTACTACTAGATGAGGGTGGTTTTCTAAATGGATTGGTGACATATCTCACCCAATTCATTAGTTGAACTATTCTTTGTTATTGTGCATCTAAGAGATTGTTGAAAATAGCAACAAGAAATGCTAAATATAGAAGTGATAAAAATAACATTTCGGGATACACTCCAATTTTAGTTAGTCCTTGAACTAAAATTGAGAATTAAAATTCGAATTTGATCTTAGCATCTATTTGAAAAATAATTAATTAATTCATATTGAGTTAATTAGTTGGAGAAAATCAAACATGAAGTCTATGTGAAGACATGCAACAATTTTCCCTTTGATTAAGGAAGTTATCCCTTAATTAAAGTCATCAGGATGAGTTGTACTTTGAGCTGTAATTAGTTAGCTCAGTTAACTGAGTTAAGTCCAGTTAGATTAGTTCCAACAGTTTGTGGAACTGATTGTGAGTTCAGTTAGTTAATGCATGCATGCATGTAATTACTATACTTCAAATAACTGAATATTCGCTCATAAATAACTCATGCATGTCAGTTCAGTCAGAGACCCAGTTGATATCAGATGATGGGACAGTGTACTATCAGTTGCAGGAATATTCCATTGAGGATATCTCTTGCATGCAGAAGGAATTCATTCCTTGGAGATTGCGCAGTTACTTCTGAGTTTGGTGAGTTGTGTGAGAGGTGAATTCACACAGGTTGTAGCCAGAGGACCCAAGAGAAACTGTGCAAGGAAATAGGAGGCTTGGAGGACTGGAGGAAGGCATATGTTGTGTCTATTCAGTCTATGAGCAACATTGAGGGATTGTACTAAGATCTGGATAGCTTGTGAGCTAAAGCTTTGTGTAATCCAGAGATATTTTCCACTTGTATGATAATACAGATAGCAGGGTTTTTAGTTGAGGCTTTCCCCAGAGTATTCTTCTGTGTTCATGTGTTATTGATTTCTCACTCTGTTATATGTGTTCTATTTGATATTGCTCAAAATCGATTAAGCTTCCGCAAGTTTGTTTGTAGAAGTAGATCAAGTATTTTGCTTTAGTATATTGTATTATCAGGTGATCTACAATGGGAAATTCTACATCGTATTAGAGAAAAGGTGATCAAAGTGAAGAACAATATACAAAGAAGGGAGAAGTTCAAAGTTTGAAGTTCCTAATTATAGAAATCAAATTCTTATCACATCTCAAATTTCGCCAATGGCGTTCAACGGTTTGAAACTCGAGTATGCCTTGGATGGCAGCTCAAATTATATAGCTTGGAAGGATCACATGGAAGTGATATTAGAGGAAATCGGTTTGAAGGACTTCATTGATCAAGAAGTCTCCAAGCCAGTAGCTGCTAATGCCCAAGAATTGGCGGAATGGAAGAAATGTGTGGCTAGAGCGAGGAGGTTTCTTCTGGAGGGAGTTCGAGACCACATTGTCTCGAGTCTCCATGGGAAGGAAACACCATTTTCAATGTGGAAAGCATTGAAGGATCTATATCAGAACAACATCGATCAAAGGAAGTTGGTGCTGAAAGACAAGCTTCGGAAATTCAAGTGTGAAAAGGGTGACACGATATCTACATATCTGAACAAGCTCACCATCGGCAGGGATGAGCTGGGAAGTTTAGGGATCATGATAGCCGATGATGACATGGTGAGTTTTGCTCTCCTTGGTCTTCCTAAGAGTTGACATAGCTACCAAGACTCAGTAAATGGAAGAGAGAAATTGCCAGATTGGGAACGACTTTGGTCGGATTTGATGCAGGAGGAGATAAGAAGAAGCACTAGAGATGGATCTTCATCAAAGCAAGATGATGAAGAAAATCTAGCCATAGCGAGTAAGGCAAGGAAAGGGAAGGGGAAGGCATCCCATTCCAAATCGAGTTCTTCCCATGGTGGGAAGAAGATTGACAAATCGAAGGTGTGATGCTTTCATTGTCATGAGGTGGGCAATTATGCTACGAATTGTCCACAGAAGGAATCCTCGAAGGGATCAGATGGTGAGGCACTGGCCTCACAGTTCGAATTAGATTTCACCCTCATCACATGCATGGTTTCATCGATGGTGGGATGTGTTTGGTATATGTACATTGGAGCTTCATTCCACATGACTGGTGATAAGAGTCTATTCAGTACCTTAGAGGAGTAGGACCTCCAGATGTGCATCGAGATGGGCGATGATGGAAAGTACCGTGTTTCAGGTGAAGGTACGATTGTGTTTCAGAGGGAGCATAGAGCTCCCCTCACCCTGACTGATGTAAAGTATGTGCCTGGTTTGAAGAAGAATCTTGTGTCCATTGCTATGTTGGAAGACAAAGGCTATGATGTAGTCCTTAGTAAAGGAAAGGCATTCCTGAGGCATATCGACACTGGACAAACCAAGAGGATTGGGATTCGAGTAAAGAATCTCTACAAGCTGGAGGTAGATGACTGTGTTGCATTGAGTTCCAAATCAAATTCGGTGCAGAGCCAAGATATTGGTGAGCTATGGCATAGAAGATTGGGCCACTTGCACCATGGGGCCTTGAAGATCATGCAGTAGATTTCTACCGAACTTCCCAAGGGTAAACTGGAGCAAGTGGATACATGCAAAGGTTGTACCTTGGGTAAGTATGAAAAATATTCTTTTCAGGATCGAGACAGTAGAGTTGGAGCAATCCTTGAGCTAGTTCATACAGATGTGTGTGGACCATGCTCTATAGCCTCCACTACTAAACAAAGGTACTATGTTATTTTTATTAATTATTTTTCTCATAGATGTTGGATCTACTTCATGCAGAAGAAGGACCAAACCTTCTCAAGGTTTTGTGAGTTCAAAGCCTTGGTTGAGAAAGAATTTGGAAAGAAAATAAGGGCCTTGCGAAGCGACAATGGTGGAGAGTATGTCTCCGAACAATTTAAGGACTTCTATGCAGAAGAAGGAATTAAACGGGAGTTGAAGGCACCCCATAACCCACAATAGAATGGGGTGGCTGAAAGGAATAACAAATCGATTGTGGGAGCAACTCGGGCAATGTTGCATGACCAAATCCTACCACTTCATTTGTGGGTTGAGGCATACAATACAACAATATACTTGCAGAATAGAAGCCCACATCGTATATTAGGAATGAAGACACCAGTGGAGGCTTTCTCCGGGAAGAGACCAGATGTGAGTCAGTTCAAGATCTTTGGATCATCGGTTTATTGCCATGTGACCAAAGATGTCCGAAAAAATCTAGAGCCAACAACTGAGTTGGGGATACTTGTGGGGTACACTGATACACTCCACAACTATCAAGTGTTCTTGCCTACCAGTCAGAGGACAGTGGTACGCAGAGATCTGAAGTTTGATGAGCAGAAATCCATGCAAGTATCCCTTGAGAGGGAGCTCAAGTTGCATGGAGAGGAGGAACTTTTGGTTCCTAAGCAGGAGGAGCCTCAGACTAATGCAGAGTAGCCACATGCAGAGGATCCAAGAGTGGAGACATCCACTCAAGCAGAGTCTTCCAGAGATGGGTGGAAACGTTCAAGGGAAGCTGACATATTGGTGATGGATGCGAGAGAGAATGTGGGGCAACCATCCTCTCAGCACAGACAGAGAAGATCACCTGAGCGAGACACTGGTTACATGGCCTTGGTTAGGGAGTGTGTAGAGACCGAACCATCTTCCTTCGAGGAAGCAGTTCAACAACCAGTTTGGGTTGATGCTATGGTGGAGGAGTACGACTCCATAGTTCAGAACAGTGTTTGGGATGTTGTCCCAAGACCGGAGGACAAGTCAATGGTGAGTTCTCGATGGCTTTACAAGTTAAAGCGAGCAGATGATGGTAGTGTGGAGAAACATAAGGCAAGGTTTATTGCCCATGGTTTCTCACAGGTCGAGGGGATCGACTATGATGAGACTTTTGCTCTTGTAGCAAGGTACTCATGTATCAGATCGATGTTGGCACTATCAGCTTAGATGGGTTGGAAGATCCATCAGATGGCTGTGAACACTGCATTCCTCAATGGAAAGATTTAGGAAGAGGTATACATAGAGTAGTCGAAAAGATTTGAGACCTTCGATCGTGAGTCCCATGTGTGCCAACTCAAGAGAGCTTTGTCTGGGCTGAAGCAAGCACTTCGTGCTTGGTACACCAGGATCGACAAATATTTCACTGGGTTGGGCTTCACAAAGAGTGAAGCAGATGTGAACCTTTACCACATCATGGTAGAAGGTAAGTCATTGATCATTGTTCTTTATGTTGATGATCTGATATTGATAGGTGATGATCAGTTGATCAAGTCTTGCAAGAGAGTTCGAGATGAAAGACATGGGTCTTATGCACTACTTTCCAGGCATGGAAGTGTGGCAGAAGGATGGGGAAGTGTTTGTGTCTCAAGGCAAGTATGCCAATGAGATACTAAAGTGATTCCACATGGAGAAGTGCAAGCCCATGCAGACTCCTCTAGCAGGTAACTGGAGGAAGGAGGATGCTACTTCAGGTGAGGTAGTAGCTGCTACTGTTTATCGGCAAATTGTGGGTTCATTGATGTATTTAGTGAACACACGACCAGATTTGTGCTTTGCGGTGAACCAACTGAGTCAAGCTATGGTTTAGCCTACCAAGCTGTTTTGCAAGGCAGCGAAGCATGTGCTGAGATACCTCAGAGGCACATCTTAGTATGGATTATGGTACATACGGACAGAGGGAGTGAAACTTCAGGGCTTCACAGATGTAGATTGGGCAGGGAGTCCATCAGATCGAAAGAGCACTTCAGAAGCAACTTTCAACCTTGGTTCAGCTGCAGTTTTTTGGTACAGTAGGAAATAGAGGTCAGTTGCACTTAGCTCTGCAGAGGCTGAATACATGGCTGCCAGTCAAGTAGCATGTGAGGCCATTTGGATGCAAAAAATTCTAGTTGGATTGTTTGGTCAGAGGCTGGATCCAACTGTGATCTATTGCGATAATCAAAGTTGTATCAAACTCTCTGAGAATCCAGTATTTCATGACATGTCCAAGCACATCGATATCCGGTATCATCATCTTCGAGGTTGTGTGGTGAAGAGGATCATGTTGTTGTTGTATGTTTCAACCGAGGAGCAGGATGCAAATATTTTGACTAAGGCATTGTCAAAATGCAAGTTCGAGTTCCATAAAGATAGGCTTGGGGTGACAGATAATCCCTTTCTTGTTGAGAGGGAGTGTTGAAAATAGCAACAAGAAATGCTAAATATAGAAGTGATAAAAATAACATTGCTATAAATAGCATTTCGAGATACATTCCAATTTGAGTTAGTCCCTGAACTAAAATTGAGAATTAAAATTCGAATTTGATCTTAGCAGCTGTTTGAAAAATAATTAATTAATTCATTTTGAGTTAATTAGTTGGAGAAAATAAAACATGAAGTCTATGTGAAGACATGCAACAATTTTCCCTTTGATTGAGGAAGTTATCCCTTAATTAAAGTGATCAGGATGAGTTGTACTTTGAGTTTTAATTAGTTAGCTCAATTAACTGAGTTAAGTCCAGATATATTAGTTCCAACATTTTGTGGAACTGATTGTGAGTTTAGTTAGTTAATGCATGCATGCATGCAACTATTGTATTTCAGATAACTGAATATTCTCTCATAAATAACTCATGCATGTCAGTTCAGTTAGAGACCCAGTTGAGATCAGATGATGGGACAGTGTACTATCAGTTGCAGGATTCCATTGAGGATATCTCTTGCATGCAGAAGGAATTCATTCCTTGGAGATTGCGAAGTTACTTCTGAGTTTGGTGAGTTGTGTGAGAGGTGAATTCAAATAGGTGGCAGCTAGAGGACTCAAGAGAAACTGCGCAAGGAAATAGGAGGCTTGGAGGACTGGTGGAAGGCATATGTTGTGTCTATTCAGTCTATGAGCAGCATTGAGGGATTGTATTGAGAGTTGGATAGCTTGTGAGCTAAAGCTTTGTGTAATCCAGAGATATTTTCCACTTGTATGATAATACATATAGCAGGGTTTTTAGCTGAGGCTTTCCCCAGAGTATTCTTCTATGTTCATGGGTGATTGATTTCTCATTCTCTGTTATATGTGTTCTATTTGATCTTGCTCAAAATCGATTAAGCTTCCGCAAGTTTGTTTGTAGAAGTAGATCAAGTATTTTTCTTTAGTATATTGCATTATTAGGTGATCTACAGTGGGAAATTCTACAGAGATCCATACCCAACTAAATTGCAATCCTAAATGTCTTCACTTGGAATTCTATCAAAATAAGAACTTTTTTTCCATATGCTATCTCATAGGTTGTAAACCTGATCGTGTTCCTCCACATGGTCCTATAGGCCCAAAGTGATTCAGGAAGTCGATTTAAACAATCCTTATGATATAGCTACACCATATTAGTTAGAATTGGTTCAAGGACCTTGTTAGTGGACTCTGCATGCCCATTGGCTCATTGATGATACACATAAGATTTTCGGTATTTGATATAATATTGTTGAGTGATGGCTTGTACTAATTTTGATGTGAACTTGTTGATGTCAAAAAATGACCATAATCAACATTGGGGAAATCACTTGGTCAAAGCCCTAATTAGTGTTGAAATTTGGGGCATCTATGGGAAAAATTTCTCAACTACCCAAATGAAGCCCATCATGCCCAAATAAGAATTTATATTGGTTAAAGAGAAATATTGTTATTGACACGTTTGGGATTCTTCTCTTATTTTTTATTGTGACACAAAATTAGAGCAAGCAATCATTAAAGAGAAATATATTTAAATATTATTTTGAGCTAAATTTGAATTAATGAGTACCTCCAAATTTACAAGTCATATTGACATCTATTGGCACCCATTTGATCCTAAGGAAAGCTATAAAAAGAATATCAATACCCATTTGATCCTAAGGAAAGCTATAAAAAGAATATCAATCATTCTCTTTAAATCAAACAATTCAGATCTCACATATCTGAGGTTCACATTCACTATTGTGGTTCACATTCTTTGTGGATGATCTTATTTACTCAACAATAGCTCGCACTTGAATCTCTTGTCTCTGTGGATCAACAATGACTCACACTATTTCTCTAAGGTTGAATATATATATATATATATATATATATATATATATAATGTGATTTGTAAGTTTAAATTTTGTGGCTTGTACATTAGAGAAATTTTTGAGGTTTAAAATGAACCTCAAAACAAAAATGTACAACCAAAATACACTTTATAAGAACCAATAAGATTCAAGATGATGATGTCAACCATGGAGGATGATTCACCATTTTTGGAGTAAAAAAAAAAAAAAAAACTATTTTTTTCAACTCGTAGTTTCATTTTATATTCCTAACGGTTTTACTTAAATTTCGAGCGGGAGCACTCGTTGGATGCATAATTTAATTGTTTTTCCAAGGAGTACCCATGTTGCATATTTTTGATGGACCTTGCTACATGAAAAATGAGAAATACATGAAAAACATGATTGCAATCACGTTTTTCATGTATTTCTCACTTTTCATATAGCAGACTCCATCAAAAGTATGCAACGTAGGTACTCATTGGATGAATAATTAAATTCTACATCCAACTAGTGATCCCACTCAAAATTTGACTAAAATCATAAGGATATAAATTGAAAAAGTAATTTTTTCTTTTTTCCTTCTAAAATTTAATGATTCAATCTAATATTATTTTATTATTTCCACTATTATTTTATATTATTCCTTAGGAGGCCCATTTTAGACATCAAAATTTCTCTAATGTCATTTTTTTGTGGCACACAATCAAAGTGGCTCACTATTTTGTCGATATGACTTATATTAATTCTCTGTGCATCACTATGGGTCATTTTTGAATTTCTGCAATGTGTCTTGCATTTTCTATGGATTGTAAGAAGCCTTTATGGCTTGGATATAGATCACATTGATACACAGTGAGTCACATCACATTACAATGGCTCTATATTACAATGGTCTTGCATTCCTCATGCTTATGTGGCATCGAATTTTATATAATGGTATTGTTACAACTTCTATGACATCAAATTTTATACAATGGTATCGTTACACCTTTTGTGGCATAAAATTTTATACAATGGTATCCTTACAACTTCGGTGGCATCAAATTTTATACAGTGGTATCATTACAACTTCTGTGGAATCAAATTTTATACAGTGGCATCACTACACCTCGAAGGCTTCAATTATATCATAGTGGAATCACTACACTTCTGTGGCTCGAATTATATCGCAATGGCGTCGCTACACTTCTGTGTCATCGAATTGTATCACAGTGGCATCACTTGACTTCATGGCTCACATTAACCTATAGCTCACATTATGCTATGGCTCGTATATTTTCTATGGTTCATATTACAGTCCTATGGCTTGCATACCTTATGTTGTGGCTCACTCTATGAAGTGCATTCTTTATTGGGTGGCATTACAAATATTTATGGTTTGATTATATATTTGAGTTATATATGATGGAAATATTACCTGTGTGATAATGATATATGGCAGAAGTCATGAAAGGACTTTTGATGATAGTGATAACAATATGATAAAAAGACACTTGACGACAGTGATAACAATATGACTATAAGACCCTTAATATGGCAATAAAGTAGAATGTAATTGTACCTTTGATATGGAAATATTCTTTGATATGATAATGAAATTTGATATGTGTTAAGATTGACAACTAGGGTCAAACTCCATGTGGGTCTAATTATTCATGGCAATTGATATTTTTCTTGGATTCCTCTCTTCGAGAGGTGTAGGATTGATCTAAAGATCATTCGATTCCGACATGTATTCATGGAGATATGAATTTCTTTGTGTTATGGGACAATTCGTCAAGGTTGGCCAACAATCAAATTGCCCTCACTTGTCCTCAACATTTTAGTATAAAAAGAGGTGGCTTGAAAATCATTTGGACCACACATCTTGTGATCTCTTCTTCTCCACTTGTCTTTGGGTTTTGGTGGGAGGAGAGATCTTAAGATGATACGCTACCCTAAGAGGAGATTCCCTAGATGCTATCATGGGAAAGAAGGATCTACACAGCCCTAAAGAAGATGCCCTAGCTCTTAACATTGGCATGGAGATGAAGGCCTAACACAGTTATGAAGATATGCTTCTAACTCTGCCCTAATATAGCCCTAACACTCCTTAATGAAGAAGCCTCCTAACGTTGTCATGAATGAGGGCTCTTCATTGTCAAGGAAGGAGCTATATAAACGTTGTCCTAATAGAGGATGATCATCACATTGATAAGAAGGATTATCACATTGACCTAATATTCATGATGATAATATCGACATTAAGTCAACCTGATCTCACATGACAAGGAGAAAGTCTTGGCATATGAATCTCAGTAGTGTTCCTGTAGTAGTCTAGACAAACATCAAGGTCTCGGCAATGATCACAGTGATATAGAGGGTAGTGCTCTCCTCCTCAGTGGTGCATATCTCAACAAAAGGAAGCACAATGATTATCTTTTGATGGAATAAATGGATCTTAGAATCCTACACTAGCCCTAACAATCTCGGCATAACTGTGATAGAATCTTGAATATATCACAGTGAGATTCAGACCTATATGTATGCATCTTGACGATCTCATAATAAGACACAATCACAATCCCACTGTCTCGACATAAGGAGAAGAAGAAATATTACATTCTCTTTATAATAAAGTGCACCATAGTGATAATGAAGTGCAACATGGTGCAACATAATAAAGTGCAACATAGTGACAATGAAGTGCAACATGGTGCAACATAATAAAGTGCAACATAGTGTTAATGAAGTGCAGCATGAAAGTGTAGCATGGTGCAGCATAGTGATGATGAAGTGCATCATGAAAGTAATGGCTTGAATGGTGCAACAAATTGCAACATGGTGCAACATAGTGACAATGAAGTGCAACATGGTGCAGCATAACAAAGTCCAGCATGGTGCAACATAATGATGATGAAGTGCAACATGAAAGTAATGGCTTGAATTGTGCAATGAAGTGCAGCATGGTGCAACATAGTGACAATGAAGTGCAACATGGTGCAGCATAATAAAGTGCAACATAGTGATGATGAAGTGCAACATGAAATTAATGGTTTGAATGGTGTAGCAAAGTGCAGATGAGTGCGACATAGTGTAATGAAGTGCAACACTGTGATGGGCACAAGACAGTGATGGGTACAACATGTTGATGGAATTACCTGTGTTCAGATCTGCTAACTCATGTGTCATCTTCCTAGTGAATATCTCCGCTCTTATTTTGACAAGTCAAAATGTTTACTTCTAATCTATATGTACTATCTCTCTATCTTTGTTGAACTATTGAAGAACATAAGAATAATTGATCAAGGGTTTCCCCACATTGGGGTTTGTCCCTGGTTGACACCACATCTTGTGTCCTCTTGTCTTGGATTGTTTTCTGTGATTTATGTTTATGTTCTATTTACATTTTACTATCATGTTGAATGTGATTTCTAATTTGGAATTGATATTGGGATAATATGGAAAAGTGAAGTAAATTTTCTCTCGGCATTGAACATACCTAAAATTAACATGGTATCGGAGTTGGGGTGAAGACAAATCCCAAGCAAGAGTGAAAGAGCAATCATCGAAGATAGTTGGAACGGACAAAAGGCTCAATGGGTTCCTCTTCCCTCTTCAAATTCACCTAGGGTGAAGTTGAAGCAAAGAAGATTATCAAAGTGGTGCAGCGGAAAAATCTGGTGGCCTACCTAAAGGTAACAATGTAAACTTTGAAACGAGAACTATAAAATCAAAATGGGAACTTTGGCCAAAAAACCCCGAAAAAACATCAAAAACAATGTCAAAAACAAAAAGTGTGTATACTGGAACGATGACTTTTTTTTAGGGTCAATTTTCAACATGTTTTAAAAATGGCAGAGGAAACGAATTTTTTGTGCAAAAATTGTGCAAAAAACACCATGAAAACAAAAGGTGTTGATATTGGAATGATGATTTTTTTAAGGGTCAATTTTCAACATTTTTGAAAAATGCCAGTAAAACTGAATTTTTATGTGCAAAAACACAACTGTTTTTGAGGAAAAAACACACTAATGTTTTTGGTAGAATAACATTTTCTTTCCTAAGTATAATTTCAACATGTTTTAGTAATGACGATAGAGATAAAATAATGGGATTTGAAACACATTAAAATTCTATTAGTTTTCATCCATGTTGTTAAACATATAATAACACGACTCTAAAAATTGCTAATATTCTAATTGTTTTCAACCATAACATTAAAGATACAAAAAAATTGGAAAATTTTCAACCATAAAATTTAAAAACCATGACATTATGAACAAATTACATGACTAAATTAATAAAAATGTCATTATTTGTAGATTGAATGAATCATACATTATATCTCTAAGTTATTGTTGCATTATTGTAGATATTCTAAACAATAAAAATCATCATAATTAAAACATATAATCCAACAACATAAAAATGACTCATAACTTCTGATTTAACACCATATGGAAATCAAAATTTTTATTTCAAGATACGATACAAACATTAATTATATAAACAGTCTTAGGCAATTATTCAAAATCACTCATATTTTCTTGCACACCATCAAAATTCACATTTTTAGATAAATGACTGGATGCAGATGAAGATGTTCCATATTTTTCTCTTTCATCAACTAGTGCCCCATCTGAGTCCACATGCATGCCCACTATTTCAGGTTTCAAAATTATTTGGATTTACATCTGGTTTCAACAACCTCCCATCTCAACAACGTTCTTTCTGGTAACAACGTTTTCAGAATCTCTATCATCTTGAAGCGAAGAGTTCCTCTCTTTGTTAAATTGAAGTCATAAACAAGTATGTCAACGTCCTCCAATTTTAAGAGGTTTGTGTGGTGACGATTTATATTTGTACCCATTCTTTTTCTCTTTCTGCCAATTTTTTTATCAACTACTATCTCTAGCTTAACACACCATTGAATGGGTGTGTATTTATGGCATACCAATGTACTTCAACACTTGTAACATCTTCATTTTTTGTAATGACCTTTATAACCTTAGCAATCCAAAATGGATAGCCATTGGGATCTCCATCTGCTAGCATTGCGATCATGCAACCCTCCTTAATATCTTGTACTGAACCCTTGTAAAGGTATTACATGGCTTCACGTTTTGCACGAGATCTTCTGGAACCAATATACATATCTCTTTCCTCTTTTTGTGAAGAATTAATAATACCTTGAGATTGTTTTTGTTCAACAATGTTTTTTTCCTCATGTTCATTTGACACATTTTGTGGCCGAATAAATGGATTTTTCAAAGGTATATATTTATTTTTTGTTCTTGAAATGATATCTCTTTTATTATTGAAAAAGGACTCCCACCAAACTGAATAAGCAATATCAAAGTACTCATATGTATATCTAATACATTTTTTAATTTCTTCTAGGCAATCAAAATAATTTATATCTCTATTATGCTTGTGTGCATTATTAACTTCAACAACTGACTGTAATAACAATATATTTGATGCAAATATTGGATGATCTGGAATGAAGTTCAAAAATTCCAAACATGATAATGATGCTCATTCTACAGTAGTTGAATACTTCTTGCCCCATATTAGTGTTTTCCCATCAATTTTTTTGATACGAAATTGTTGTTGGAAGCTAATGTCATTAACTTGTTCAATGCATTTCTCCTCACCATGCGATCCGAGAATAAACCTTCGCATGTCAATAGTTTCTTCCAACACATCAAAAGTAGGCTCTAGCATGTATGATTTCTTAATACATTCAATTAATGATGGCAAGCTCCCAACTTCCTTCCTCGTCAATGTGACTGAAAAACGACTGAACATCTGATCAATATGGTCATGAGTGTGCCCAACAAGAAGGAAGCCAACCTTTACCTTCTAAAAAAATCTCAATTTAACAAGCTTGTTTAGATATCCAAAAACAATCTGATTTTTGTTTTCATGACAAGTGTTGTCCAATTGTAGATACAAAACTTCAGGAAGATTACCAGACCAATGAAAAAGCACATTATGAATTATGGTTATTTTCAGATTTGCATCATTATGAATATTTGGAGATGTGAAGTACACCCTTGGCAACATTTTCCCATTGAAGACCATACAACCAACCAAGTGATACTGAATAAAATTTCCTCTTATAAATTTTTGGGTGTGCGAACAAAATGTGGTAAAAGTTTTTTCTTTTGGTCCATGCCATCAATTATCAAACCCAAACATTTATTTGGATTATCATAACAGTTCTTTCGATGCTTGTACAACTTTTTCCTTTCACTTGTTTGTTGTTCGTGATGCTCTTGAAGTTCTTTGACAATGAAATATACACAACATAAAATAAAGTCATTAATAAATACATTTTCATAGTTGATGACTATACAATTTTAAAAGTTAAAGTTATAAATGCTTACCTCTTTCTGACCCTTCACATTTAGCCCTTTCTGATTTAAGAGAAGCACATGTACTGCAAATCTCCATCCTTGTCTTCTTAGGAATACAGACATTGTTGAATTCTTTCTTCCATATATTCACAAAATATTGATATGTAATAAATCGACCATGTCCCTCAGCACCTTCTGCATATTCTTTGTATAAGTTGTAGATTTCTCGTCTTGAGAAAATATCTGGAATATGTATTGTCTCTCTATTTGGCATACACTCTCCATGATTTGAAAAGAAATTTTCATCCATGACATTGCATTATTTGATAATGGCCCAAACTGTCGTTTATGACGTACTTCTGAATAAAATGTGGGATCTTTTTCCAATTTTTATTGGATTATTGAGAGACAAAAATTACCCATTGATGAAACATTTTGAAAGCCTTTCTACAGATAAATAAAGACCCAATATGATAATCATAACTTGACAATGTAGATTGCACGCACCCCACTAAATATGAATTTTGCATGTTTTTATTCATTGACAAATATCTCTTTCTTTTCTCTAATGCAAACTTGAAATCCATATGTTTCAAGCAATTTTTTTGACAACATTCACTTGAAATGAGTGTTGATAGAACTTCTCCTCGTCAGATATTCTGCTGTACCCCTTGTATAACTAGAACATCTTGGAGTGATACGAAACGGTATGCTCCTACTCCTTGATACAATATTTCCTAGCAACATCTCCATCATTGGATCATCATTTGTATAAGATTTTTGATCATCATTTTGAGGAATGTTATCCTCATTATGATCATCTGTGCTTTTGAAACACTGAATTGGAGGATATTCTTCATCTTTCCTTTCTTCAGTGCTACTGTCATAGTCATTAGAGTTAGGAGTAAATGAAAAATTTGACTTGATGTTTATTGGATATTCTTAATCATGTGCATTGTTAGTGCTGCTCTCATAGTACATAGGATTAGGACTAAGTCGAAAATGTGATTGTTTACTTACTGAAAATTCTACATCGTACCCTTTGTGGTGCTACTCTCATAGTCCTTAGGATTAGGACTAAGTGCTTCATCTTGTCCTTCGTCACCGCTGCTTTCATAGTCCATAGAATTAGGACTAAGTGGACATCGTGACACTTCATTCTTAATCGTGCTCTTTATCACTACTGCTTTCATAGTCCATAGGATTAGGACTAAGAGGACACTGTGACACTCTATTCATTTGAAATTCTTCATCATGCTCTTCATCACTTCTCCTCTCATAGTCCATAGGATTAGGACTAAGTGGACATCGTAACACTCCATTCTTTTGAAATTATTCATCATGCTCTTCATCACTACTGCTCTCATAGTCCATAGGATTAGGACTAAGTGGACACCATGAAACTCCATTATTTTGAAATTCTTCATCATTCTCTTCATCACTGTTGCTATCATAATCCATAGGATTAGGACTAAGTGGACACCCTGACACTCTATTCTTTTGAAATTCTTCATCATGCTCTTCATCACTGTTGCTCTCATAGTCCATAGGATTAGGACTAAATGGACACTGTGACACTCCATTCTTTTGAAATTATTCATCATGCTCTTCATCGCTGCTGCTCTCATAGTCCATAGGATTAAGACTAAGTGGACACCATGAAACTCCTTTCTTTTGAAATTCTTCATCATGCTCTTCATCACTGTTGCTCTCATAATCCATAGGATTAGGACTAAGTGGACACCCTGACACTCTATTCTTTTTAAATTCTTTATCATGCTCTTCATCACTGTTGTTCTCATAGTCCATAGGATTAGGACTAAATGGACACTGTGACACTCCATTCTTTTGAGATTTTTCATCATTCTCTTCATCACTGCTGCTCTCATAGTCCATAGGATTAAGACTAAGTGGACACCGTGACACTCCATTCTGTTGAAATTCTTCATCATGCTCTTCATCACTGCTGCTCTCATAATCCATAGGATTAGGACTAAGTGGAAACCATGACTCTTTATTTATTTGAAATTCTTCATCCCGTATTTCATAGTGGAAGAATTTCTGTTATATTCATCAATATGAATAGAGTTGTTACGCGACGAAGATGTTGATGCTTCACAAAGAGAAACTTCGCTGCCAGAAGAATCCATGCCTTTCAAACAAAAGAGGTTGAATGATACAAGTGCAGATTCTCCTAATGATAATATATAGCTTAAAGAATGAAAAATTCCCGCCAAAGTTTCCCTCCAAAAATTTTTGCTAAAATTTTTCCCTCCAAAAAATTTGTTTCATGTATTTCCCTGCATAACTTTCTTCTACAATTTATTGAAAAAATTTAACTAATTTATTTTATGATAAATAATTTTTATTAATTATTTATTTTATAAAATGTTAAAATCAAACTTTTACCTACATCAATTTATTACTTACATATATATAATATTACTAAACAATTGAAATGCTTTTCTTAATTTTTATTATACCTTCTAAAACAAATTAATCCCACATTCACCGTGTTGTAAAACAATTCTATAATTTCGCTTTATCATAGTTCCCTATATCGCCATAACAAAATTTACATGTTAAATTTTTTATAAAAAACAAATTAGTCCGACATTAACCGTACAGTAAAACAATTCCATAATTTCCGCTATATAATAAATTTCATTATCACTATTCCTCACACCACATCAAGGTTTTTCGAGGTTCGTTAAAAGAGTTGGAGAGAATTTGTGGAGCAGCTACATTGCTATCAATAATATATTCAATAGATGATTATCGCATTTGAAAGGTTAGTTTATTTTTTTCTAGTGTGCAAATTTTAAAATTAAATAAGTTTAACGAATTTATTTTTTTTAGAAATTAAAAATTTCAATGATACAAATTTACCCACTGCGTTTGCAGTGGGTGTGGTGGTCCCCATCATTTTCCCGACGATCTCCAACTGGCCTGTGGGGGATGGGTAGGGGGGTTGGCTGCATAGCCACCCGTCCAACTGGCCTGTGGGGCGACGGTTGGGTGCTCGACCCGCTTCCCCACCCCGGCGGCTTAGCGACTGGCCGGGGCGACGGGCCATTGGGTCGCCGGGGTGGGGCGGGGGGCGGGCGCCTAACCACCGCCCCCCAACCCGGCTGACCGTTGGGCCACTGGGGTGGTGGCTGGTTGCCTCCAACCCATGCCCCACCCCGACGGCCTTACGACCTGCCAGGTTGGCGGGCCATTGGGTTGCCGAGGGGCTGGTTGCCAACCCTACCGCCCCACCCCGACGACCCAATGACTGGCCGAGGTGGTGAGATGATTCTCGGAAGAGAGTTGTGTACAAAAGTGACTCCATTATGAAGCCAACTCACAAAATAGAAGAAAAGAAAGACCAACAACTTTGAAATCAACGTCTTCGAGGGGGCAACCTCCTTTACATTAAAAAAATGAACAAATGATACAAATGATACAAATGACAAGACCTCCTTTCTATATATAGGAGTCTAAGGGGTCATAATATAATCAGATCTGACATAACAATAATAATGTAAGGGCACAATAAAAACAATAGTGGGCTTCTATGGGGCATAATAATAACAATATGGGGACTACATGGGCACAACAATATAACAAGGGGGTTGTACTAATAACAATAAGGGGTTACACTAGTAGTATAGGGACCTAACATGCCCCTCTCCTTCAAAAAGTGTTGTCCTCAACGCTTGAGTAGTTCTAGATGCTTCTGTATAAAATTCTTGTCCTCCCATGTGGAATCTTCAGCGGGTAACTTCCACTTGATGAGATACTTTGAAATTGATCAATTTCATAGCTGTCAGGTTCTTGCTTCTGTGACTGCTCCAGGTTCCAATATTATTTTTCCTTCCTCGTCAAATTCTGGAAACTTCATTTGAAATGGGATCTTCTCATTATGTAAGGTAGCCATTTCTTAAGTGCATGTAGTCTTGCCAAATTTCCTTCTCATAAATAGCTTCGTGTAAATTCCTTTGATTGGACGACTTTCGAAAAAAATGGGTCTTTCTTCTTGCGTTAAAACATCACCAATTCCATTTCTTGATGCATCATATTCCAGAATAAAGGTTTTTGTGAAGCTTGGCATAGCTAAGACCAGCGCTTGGCACATTGCCTCTTTAAGATGTTCAAAGGCCTTCGTTGCTTCTGGAGTCCATGAAAATGCATCTTTCTTCAATAATGTTGTTTTCGGAATGTCTTCAGTCTTCATTCTTATTTGAGTATATCCTGAACGAAGATCCAACTTGGTGAAGTAAATTAATCCATACAATTAATCCAATAATTCATCAATGACAGGAATGGGAAATTATCTTTAATAGTGAGCTTGTTGAGCTCTCTATAATCCAGACACATGTGCCATGACCCATCCTTCTTGTGCATCAGTACTACTGGAGCAGAGAAAGAACTTTGACTAGGTTGAATTATACCAACCTCTAGCATTTCTACAACCATACGTTCAATTTCATTCTTTTGGGCATATGGATATCTGTAAGGCCTGGTGTTTGGAGGAACACTTCCTGGAATCAAATGAATAGAATGATCATGATCATGAATAGGTGGGAGGCCTTTGGGAGTCTCAAATACCTTGGAATGATTGTCCAAGACTTTTTGGAGATCTGGAGAAATAGATGATTTCGATGTGGGAACCTCCAACGAACATAATTGTGCAATTACGCCTTGTTTTTATTTATTTAGAAGCTTTTTCATTCCGTTAGAGTTGATTATATTTCCAAGTTTCCCTGTGATACCCCTTAATTTAACTTCCTTTCCTTCCGAAAAAAAAATTCATGAAAAGTTCTTGATAATTAAAATCTATTGTACCAAAGGATTGTAGCCGTTGGACTCCTAGTACAACATCAGCACCACCCATTGGAATGGAAAGAATTGGGCTATTCAATTCATATTCTCCCATGGATAGCTTGATATTATGGCACTTTCCATAGCAATTTATGGTTCCTCCACTTGCAACCATCACTTGACACTCTGGTGCTAGATATAGGAAGAAATTCAATTCCTTGGCTTCTTACAACGAATAATTATGGTACTTCGAATCAATCAAAACTATTACCTTTTTCTTCTTGAATGCCTTCTATCTTGACTAGTTTGAGGAGTGGTAACAGGCCAATTCTACAAGATATGGTCTGATTCATTTCTCTCTTCTGATGTGATAATTTCACTCTTGAACCCTTTTCTTCTGAATGTCCTTCTATCTTGAGAGTTTGAGGGTGGAATTCCTTGCCAATGCTTACAAGATATGGTTGGATTCATTTCTTCTTTCTTTGGGGTTGGTTCCTGGTGTATATCCTCTTCTTTTGATGTTTCTTGATCCTTTTCTTCTTCCTCTTCACAAGCTATATAAAATAATTTTTTCTCAGCACACTTATTACCTTTAGTGTATTTGCTATCACAAATGTAACAAAGCCTTTTTTCTCTTTTTTCTTCCAATTTTTGTGGTGTAAACCTTGTAGGTTGTGGAAGGTTAGGAGAAAAAAACTTCCATATTTGTAGTTGTGAGTGGTGGGATTCCTTGTTTCCATAATTCCTCTTTCAATTTTTCTTGCCAACCTGAATGCCTTCTCCATTGAATCAAGGTCCGAAAGGCAAAACTCATGTTGAATGTTATCCTTTAAAGTCCCTATGAAGACACCAATCCTTTTCTTCTCTAGAATATCATTTACCCTTATAATCAATTTTTGAAAGTCCTCAATGTGCTCTACCATTGAACCCTTTTGTTTGAGATTTATCAATTAGCTAAAGAAGGTGTTTCTCTTTGTATCCTCATAGTGTGCTATCATTTCCTCTATCATAATTGACCACGTGACAAATAGTTTACGAGAACAAAGTCCTTCATACCATAAAAATTGATTCCATTCTAAATATAAATATGCAATACACACCTTTTGTAATAGTTTCACCTCATGTAGATCAAAATATTGCTCCATATGTAGTATCCAATTTACCGGAACCTTGCCATCAAACTTCCTCATATCACCTTTTCTTGATTTTAGGAGCTCGATCTTGAAATGACTGTACCTCTGTAATTACGGATCTCCCAGTTCTGAGAGTATGACCTACGATAGCCCTCCATGTCCTCTTTCCAATGCCACCAGTCTGGTCGAAATTGGATTTTCCATGAAAGATTTGTGCAGAATATCCCAAGGTGACCTAATTATATACGTTTTCAAAAGAGCTAACTTGTACAAAGCTCCACGTGTCACTATTTCAACCTTCGGACCTGAAACTGATACACATAAATCTACAGGTCATCCTCTTTCTTTAACTTCTTATGAAACTTCAATCTAATGCTCAAAAGGAAAGTTACGATGATTTTCCCAAGGTAACCTCTTTGGGATGTAATTCGGGATATTGCAAAAACCCTAAATGTCTTGGATTGTATCTTTGAAAATACAGCGAAACAAGATTGGAAATTTGGGCCTGAGCTTCACCAAGATTTCGACTCAAATGGGTTTTAATTTCAGAATCTAAACCTTTGTAGAAAACCAATTATAGCGAACATTCCACGATGAACTGTTTGAGATGGAATTTTGGAGCTTGCAAAAACCCTAACTTCGTCAGATCATATCTCTGAAAATATAGCGTAACAAGATCTAAAATTCGGACCCAAGGTTTAGTGAGATTTCGGCTCAAATGGTTTTTTTAGCTTCTGAAATATCGCAGAAAAAAAGTTACATCGAAAATGCCACGATGTCCTGTTTGGAGCAGCGAAACCCTATAATCCAAATTTCTGATACCAAATGTTATGAAACCAACTCACAAAATAGAAGAAAAGAAAGATCAACGCCTTTGAAATCAACCTCTTCGAGGGGGAAAGCTCCTTTAAATTACACAAATGAACAATTCTTGGATGATACAAATGACAAGACTTCCTTTCTATATATAGGAGTCTAAGGGGTCATAATATAATCAGAGCCGACATTGCAATAATAATGTAAGGGCACAATAATAACAATAGTGGGCTTCTATGCAGGAAAATAATAACAATATGGGGACTACATGGGCAAATAATAACAATATGGGGACTACATGGGCAACTAATAATAATAAGGGGTTACACTAGTAGTATAGGGACCTAATAGACTCACTGCCATTAATAGGTAGAACATTCCATTTTCCAAATTTCCCCAACCATTGCTAGCTAGTACCTCTTTATTTTTTAACAAGCTTGAGGAGGACAACATATGTTTGATCTGTAAGTTCATCCTTCATAGGAATACCTTCGAGTATGTTTAATGAATCCTGAGAAGGAGTGGTTCAGTCTCGTCATGTTTGATGAATCCATCACTATTTGATGTTTTTACAAGTCCAAGGAAGGTCTAAATCGACATCATTTTTATGTTTATAGAGTTTGAAAAAGAGGCAAAAAAGAAAACTCCAAAGGTTCCTTTTTGTAGATAGTCTTTTGAGTCCAAAAAGGTAGAAAACAAATACTTAGGAGAACCTCTTAGCCATGTTCGAATAAGGTATTCCTTTTTCATAGTTAGTATATCTCAGTCCAGAAAAGTGTTAAACTTATACCAAGTAGACATCTTTTCATTTACTTTAACAAATTCGAAAATACACGTGCTCAAAAATATTTTCATTTTTAGGGAGTCTGAAAAGAGATGAAAGAGAACTCCTCCTTGGGGGAACGAGTGGTATAAAGGGTAGAAAAATGTTTCAATCATGATGAAACTTCTCAAAACACATAGAGGTCAAGAGGCTAGCTAATAAGAACACTCATCACAATGGTTCCTCAGGAAAGGGTAAAACAACCAAGTGAAACCATATGATCAACCAAGTAGATGGTGAATATGGAATGAGAAAACCAAGGGTCATATGGCAGAATTAGGATGATAAAAATGGATATCAAAAGAGGTAGGATAGAAATGGTTTCACTTTTACATAAGCTTGAAACATGGGAAACTATGTTTGAGAATACTTGAAAATGGTTTCATTTTTTTACAAGCTTGAAACATGAGAAAAACTATGCTTGATAAAATGGTTTCATTTTTTTACAAGCTTGAAACACGATATAAACTATGCTTGAGAGTGGTTTCATTTTAACACAAGCTTGAAACAGAGAAAAAATATGCTTGAAATTTCCCTAATGGAGTCACCAATTTGTTATACGGAATCTATGACTTCAGACATAATTATCTTCCCTAAACTTGATGGCCTAGTCTAGAACAACAGAAAGCAAAGAAACCAATGTTTTCCTTAAAGTAAATGGACAATGGGATGGAGCCTACATGGAATTTGTCGTAAGATTTGTTCCCCTCTAGGATCATATGCTCCAACCCTAGCTTTGATCGCTATAATTAGAACCTGCACAATTAGACAACTTGAACCAAATATGTTAGAGATATATGTAGAATAATCCAATCACTTCATTCAATAGATCAACATGGTATTGAAATATATGAAATCCTGACATCACATATAGGAAAACGATATACTCTTTCTAATAAAATGGAAGGGAGATAGTTTACAACCAAAAGTGGAAGCTGATATTGTAGAGAACCTCCCAAGTTGAATTGTCCTTCCTTGCCATAATATACACGTCAAATCCACCCTAATGCATGGGAATGATGTCTCTCTTATGATCAAAGCAACAAAATAAGGGTATGATTAGTCTCCAAAATCCAACCCCTAGCTTGTGGATGACAATAAATATATAGGTGAGGATGGTAGTTTTGGATTCTTATCCATTTACCAATATAGGATTGAGATCCACTCTTGATGGGAGGATGAGTTCAAGGGACACGGGGTGAAATATACAAGGTAGGATAGGATATGATTTGAGACTTTCATCCAAGGTAAATGGTTAGAACAACCTCTGGAAGCTTCTGGAAGAGGAAGCTTTGGGATTCCTTTTATTTTTCTTGAATTTCTAGAACCAGCGCACCCCAACAGGGGGGAACTTGCTGGTGATCAACATAGGTCTAGAGAGGGTCAACCTATTGGTGAACACAATATCCTAAGGCAACAAGGTGCATTGGGCCTTAAAAGCACTGAAACGAAGTAGTTAAAGGTAGAAATTCAGGGATTAAGGAGAGTCATGCTTAGGGCTCTATGAATGGGTGATGACAAGGGGTAAAAGGATGTTGATTGATCCAGTTAACAAGTGTTAGGCCCCTATACTTCTAGTGTTACCCCTTATTGTTATTTGTACAACCCACTTATTATATTGATGTACCCATGTAGTGCCCATATTGTTATTATTGTGCCCCATAGAAGCCCACTATTATTATTATTGTGCCCTTACATTATTATTGT
>APFE031435297.1:1674-19376 GCA_000404065.3 Pinus taeda
CCTTGATACCCAACTTTGTGCGAAGGGTATGGAAAAGATTGGTGAACTCCGGCACGTCTTGGTCCCTTCCTTGCTGCAGCGTGGTCCACTTTATGTATTCATCCTCATAGCTTTCGACAGGGTAGTACTGCTCCTTGATGGCATCCTGGAATGAATTCCAGGTGGGAGCAGCTGAAAATAGTGAGCCGGTACTTTCATCCTTCTGCTCGCAGTAGGTTTCCCACCAATCCTTGACGTGGGGGGCTGCTTTGTGAAAACAATCTTTTCCTGACTCAAAAATTCATGAACAGAAAAATAACCCTCTAGTAGATTTAACCATTTATCTACGACATCTGCATCTATCTGACCCTCGAATATGGGGATTTCAAAATTAATTTGTACCTTAAAGGGAGTGGCGTTTCCAACGTAGCCGCTGGAAATCGATGCATCGCTTCTGGGTAGCCGCTGAAGGATCTGGGCAAAGCTGTCCATCATCGCGTTCCGTTATCGCTCGAGGGCTTCTTTGAGCAATATTTTGATAGGATCTCTTGCCCCCTCGTCTTTCTTCTCATCCTCCATGGGAGGCTGTTGTGATTTGTGAGGCTGGTCTTGCAAAGGTTCAACCAGTTCAAGCCCTAACTCCTTATATCCCGACCTTGTTGGGGACATGCATAGAAAAACAGAGAAAAAGCAGACCGCTCTGATACCACTGATCAGGATTTAAACAGGAACACAACAAAATATAGAGATAACCATATACATAAAGATGCAGCAGAAATAATACTTCATTTCATTAATGGAAAACAATGAAATATGCTTACACACAGAGTTGAAAATAAACCAGCTAGGGCGATGGTAGCTTATCTCTGAGAAGAGATGTGGCAGCTACATGCCTCTGAACTATGTTACAATGAGGCTCAAAGGCCTATTTATTGTTGAGAAACAATGGAAAACCCTTAGCATTCCAAAACCTAACCCTAGAAGATGAAACGCCAAATTGTGGGCTCCATTTGGGTAAATTGGTACATCAACTTCCCGAGGTCGTAACTTTGGCATACGATCACCGTTTGACGCATACAATAGCTCGTTAGAAAGATCTATCCGAGCACTACTACTTCAAGAAGGGCAACATCAGTCCATGGACCCATGTCACCCCTAGACTTCCCAAAAAACGTTGTTTAGGGCCTCAAAACGGCTCTGGAAGTTCAGGACCTGAAAAACTGCTAAAAATAGTAAACTATGCTACAATTTAGGAAACTGAAGAGCTGAAAGAAACAATGGTGGGGGTCCAAGTGGATTTGGCACCAATATACACCTGGATCATTACAACTCAAATGTAACTCAATCTTATCTCCTTAATTAACGGATAATCTCCTTAATTTAAGGGATAACTGTTGCATGACTTCAGAAGGACTTCTAACTTGAATTTCTCCAACTAATTAATCCATAATGAATTAATTAATTATTTCCAAGCAGCTGGTGAGACCAAATTCAAATTTTAATTCAAGGACAAATTAAGATTGGAATATTCTTGTTGCCACATTTCAACACGGGCACTATCTGCTTTGAGATCTCCAGTCTCAATAATTATGATAACAGTTGCTTGGCAAAAGGTAGTACTAAAGGAAATCTACCCCGTGTTGCAATCCCAATGCTAGCCATGCTAAAGGAGCAAATAGAAGCTCTTTGTCCCCTCTAGGGCATCATCCATCCATCCTATCATCCCCCTCTGGTACAACCTCCCTCACCAACCTCTGGTACCTCCCACGACTTGCATTCTTTCCCCACCTATGATCACCCCGCCCCTTGATGCTCTCCAGCCCTTCTGTATACCCCCTTCTACCTGCTCCTCCCCATCATCTTGCCCACTCTTACGTCTTGTTTCTCCCGAATCCCTTTCGCTATCAGCCTGTTGATCTCCCCTCCACCTTTCATGGTACTGAGGCGCGGTTCAAGCCCGACTCCCCGTCGTGGCCACGATCGCGGTCATGACCCTTCCCTTTGGAACAACCTGGGTTCTCCGCCCACCACCAGAGCTGAGTCTTTTGCAAGGAGGGCACCTTGAATTATACCATTGTTGTTAACCCTAAGACACATGAACAAATAACTAACTTGGAAGCTCAAGCAAGGGTCCTTAGATGAGGGGTGTCCTCGGAAGAGGTGGCAGAGGAATTTGAGTGGATCCCTAACCCAAGTCTCACCAGGGCTAGGGAGAACCTGTACACTTGCACAATCAACCTCTCCTGGCAGCTTAAAACGCTCCTCAGTCTAGTGATGCAGGAGCAGGACGAAATGTCCAAGGTTGTGGAAGAGAAAATTGATATGCTTACAGACAAGTTTTTTCATCTATGTGGAATCAGTCCACCACGGTTGCTTTGTTACCAGGGAATATCTGCACTGCACAATGTTCAAGAAACGAGCTACCATGGGGGTCTGCCTATCGGTCGAAGGCTCTCCCAACGTAAAAAAGGAGGCAACATGCGCTTCCTCCAGTCGTCCAATAGCGCTAGTTGTGCAAGAAGGCAACACTCAAGAGCTGCTCATCAGCCTGGATGATGACCCTTCAGAAGGAAATCCTTAACGCCCATGGAATACTTCCTTTTTGACATGTTACTCTCTCTGGCTCTCAATCGTCAAAGATCTCTTATCGACAGGCAATTTATAGGCAATAAGACATACATATTTTCTTCACTATCACCCCTTCCTTCTAGATCACGAGAGATAGTATCAGCAAGACTCTTTGTAATTTTCTCAGAAAATCTTAGAATTCTTTTTCAAGGCTTCAATGTAAAATTGTTCCATTGGAAGCCAGGAGAACCCGTGTTGCTGGCTCTCGTGCTAGAGCGTTTTGCTCGCACAATCCAACCTTTTGTAAATACAAATTTTATGCAGTAATATATTTTGTCTTATTCAAAAAAAAAAAACCATGGAGACTAGAGCTAAGTTCTATACTTGAGGGGTACACTTTGTTCCCATAACAAGCTTTGGTGCAAAATGGGCGGAAGCCCTTTTCATCTAATGAAACCTTGGAAGAGAATTCAAGTATCAACCTCATACAAAAAAACCCTCAAAGATGCCAAACTAGTGAAGCCTCTTTGTAATAAATCATAATATATTAGATCCTTTACACATTAGATCGAAGGAAAAATATTAGGCAATTGATGGTAACAACATATAGTAATACAATTGGAAAGATTGTTAAGTTATTTGCAAAGAATACCTCAAAATGAATTAGTCAACTAAATGTCAGAGACTTTTGGGAGAATTTAGTGAAAACATTCGAATACTCAAAAGAAACATTAGAAAAATTAATTTCACCTTGTGTGTACAATCTAACACAAGGATGCAAGACAAAACATATCCAAATACTATTATAAACATGACTAGCAATATTGGAGCAATCGAGTTTCGCAACCCCTAAATTGGCACTATAAACATTCTTGCAATATAGGAAGGAAAGAATGGGAAAGACAAATCTAGAAGGTAGGCATTTGTTCCAAGTGATTTGTCAACAATTCGATCATGTTCTTGGCGCGTGCCTCCAATTGTCTCAACTTCTACCACATTGATGTCAAAACCTCAACACTAGTGAAATAAATGCCACCCATTGCAGAGCTATAGACTAAGATCACCTCACCTTCGTTGCAACATGTGTATGCCGCAAGAAACTGCTACACCCTATATAGAACACAAAGATCAACACATGACATATTCCTCTACCATCCAATTACATGAAAAATAATTATTTTTTTAATTCATAAAATAATATATTTTAATGTTAAAATTTGCACATTCAAATATTGTGCTTATGTACGGATAGTTGAATACATCTCACCTGATAATAGATGTCCCCCGAGACATAATGACAAGGGATTTAGAAATTCTCTCCTCGTCTGTATAAAGTAAACCATAATAAAATATGAAAGGAAGCCACATAAAGACACCATTGTTAAAAATATTTATTTTTCTTTAATAAAGTTTTATTATTGTTAAAGTCAAAGGAAATGGTTAGTGGGAATAGATTGCAGCATTCAAACCTTAAAATCTTTTATTTCTCCAGTCAAAGATTTTGTATAGATGGGAATGATCAAAAAAATAAAAGGCTAAAACACGAAAAAAACACATGGTATAAAGGACGCATTAAACCAAGAGAATAAGGGCAAAAATACACGGAAAAAACACATGGTATGAAGGACGTATTAAACAAAGAGAATAAGGGTAAAATTATGTTAAATATTTTGAGTTGATAATAAATAAAAAATTGGTAAAAAAATATAATTGGGTAAATTTAAAGTTTAAGATTGAAATTAGAACTAGTTTAATAATTAATTATAAGTATAAATTATAATTTATGTTTTGTTTGTTTATTTTATTTTTATTAAATTAAATGTTAAATAAGACATTGCAATATTTAAATTATATTGTTGAAAAGTATTTTTCTTATGTAATTAAAAAAAAAATTAATAATTATAATTATTAACTAACTTAGACTCATCTTAATTCCTAATAAGGAATTTTTTAGAATATCATGGGAAAAATTATGGATCAAGAATACCATGAGAAAAATAGTTACAATGTGAAAAAATATGGGAAAAACCATTTTACTTTAATTTAATTTAATTTTTGTTTTGTTTTGTTTTGTTTTGACCTAGTCAAAATGTTAAATATTACATCTCTACCATATTGAGTTGGAAAATGCTCAATTAAAACATTTTGACTTGGAAAAAAAGATTTGCACCTCCAAAAATTTGATCCTTCTCCATTCTTAATATATAAATTAAGATGGATTAAAACAATAAATATCAATTTTTATATTTATAATTTGTAAAAATATAAATTTTTAATTTTTATTATTTATTTTATATTTTTATTCGTAAACAATAAATTAATAAAAATATCGATATTATGTGAAATTAAAAATTAATAAAAATAATAATTTTTTTTACGAATTAAATTTTAATGAATAAATTGTAGTATTTGAGTCCATAAAAATAAATTTTTATATATATAAAAGATTAAATGGTAATAAAAATATTGTTTATATGTAAAATTAAGTTTTATTACTATTAAAAGGTACATATTATTAAAGATAGTCTTAAGGTTAATCACAAGAAGTATTCGTTTTTTAAATATATTTTGTTTGCTAATTTATATGAGCCTTGAGATGATTAGTACGATTAACTTATTTAGAGAAATGCTTTTCGGATTAATCACATTATTAGGATGTGATTAATCCTAATGATGTGATTAATCCGAAAGACATTTCTCTACTATATGGATCACAAATGTCTCAGATCTAAGATTAACTTATATCTTGAGTAGTTGTGACCCAGAGGCATCTAAGCCATCAAATCACTTGGAATTGCACCTGGCATGGGTCATATAAACCTTTAGCATAGTTGGATTTTTGCTCACAAAATTTCGAACCTATAACCTTTACATTGTAGACGCCTTAACAAAACACCCTGTCACAATCTACTCTAGATCCAATAAAATCTAACATTATATTTAACTATATAATTATTATTTTTAAATAAAAATAAATTAATTAATTACCCAAAATATAAAAACAAGTGACAACAACCAATCTCGTCCATATAAACTACCAATAAATTATCTTAAAATATATAATTAGTTTTACTTTAATGAATTTACAGGATTATATCCAAGCTTTTTGAGCATAGGAATAAAATCTTAAATCAAAATAAATAATTTGTTTCTTTAGGTCCGATAGATCAATGTTTGGTCTCGGTGGATGTTAACCATCATCATCATCCTAAATATCAACAAATATGTCATTATCCATTGTATCCGTCAACCAATCTATTCCATAAAACTATCCATAAATTAATATAAAATATCAATAAATTATTCAAGTAACTTACTTAGTTTTGTTTTGATATAATAATGAATTTATATAAATATCAACAAATGTATACCAATAAACAATGAAATAGTTTTTGCATGGTAATTTTGTTTTACCATAAATAGAAATCCCTGTAGCACAGATACAAAACCCTTATGGGCCATGGGAATCAGAAAATTAGGTATTTTTACAAACCCACCAAACCCCACCTTACTTCACAATGATAAGAACTTTCCCTCCACTTTGACTTTCATTACTTTATATTAAATCAAGTGAACCCACTTTCGAACCCCGACCAGTCTAACCAGTATATTAAATTAAAAAAGAACAGTGAAACCTGATCCTTATTGGTTGAGGACACTGCCCACATGTACCAACTTTAATCCTGTATATATCGCAACTTATCACCTCAATCACTCTGTATATATCGCAACTTATCACCTCAATCGCTCTGTATATATTGTAACGCAGCACTCGTTGAATGAGTGATTGTATGTACAATTGAGGCCTGCAGCATTCATCATGGAGCAGAGAGTTCCAAACAGAGAGCTAATATTAGTCGCATATGCCAACGAAGGGCCCGTTACAGATTCACATTTGAATATCAGAGAAACCCAACTGGATCTTGGAAGCGTGGGCAAAGATGGATCATCTGGAGATGTCGCTGTGCAGAATCTGTGGATATCTGTAGATCCATATCTTCGGCAGCTTATGAAGGAATCCGATGATGGTCTCTATTTACCAAGTTTTCCGTTGAATCAGGTTTGTTTGGTTATGATTTCCGTGTGATTTTTGAATCCGTTCTTGCACAGAGTTTTAATAATGGCTATTAAGTGGTTTGATGAACAATTGGGCTTTTTAGTTGACTGGAGTTTTAATAATGGCTGTTAAGTGGTTTGATGAACAATTGGGCTTTTTAGTTGACTGGAGTTTTAATAATGGCTATTAAGTGGTTTGATAAACAATTGGGATTTCTAGTTGCCTGGGGTTTTGTTGGGTTCAAGTCCAGACATACATGGTATCTCATCATAAATTGTATCCCGCCATTGATCTTTAAAAGTTACCAATAATAACTACTACAATAAGTTTTGTGTTGCTGATATGTGCAGGCAATCCGATCTATTTTAGTGGGGAAGGTAGTGGCATCTGCTAATCCGGCCTTCGAAGTGGGTGATATCGTTTCTGGTTTCTATCAAGTTTCCGAGTACGCTATTGTTCCAGGAGGCGACCTCAGGAAAATTGACACCACTGTTGTTAAACCGTCTGATTATTTGGGACTTCTGGGTAAGTTTTTGGATTTGAATATCAGAATGCCACACTGCCACAAATTGTCACAGATAGCCATAGTTTTATTTGAAATTTCTGGACAAATACATTTCTAGGCAAGCTACAAGCATTGGTTTATCTTGTTGCCCTGAGTGGAGATATCAAATATCTGCTGTGTAATGAAAATTTATATTGACGGGTTTTGCTCTGAACGGTACGACGAGGGTTTTGCTATATAGGGCTATTTTTTAGGCCATTGTTGCCATCTTGCTAATAAGAGTAATCTGTATTTGAATTCTCATGATATGGGCGATTGGATTGGGATAGGGATGCCCGCCTTGACTGCATGGGCTGGATTCATAATCGTCGGAGAACCTAAACCCGGGGATGAAGTTTTTGTTTCGGCAGCAGCGGGCTCAGTGGGAATGCTGGTTGGGCAGCTCGCCAAAATCAAAGGCTGCCGCGTTGTTGGCAGCGCAGGTAGCGACCAGAAGGTGCTTGCTCCGCAATGTTTTCCTGCCTTATCTTGACTTTTGGGGCCTTCTCCCATTGAACCTGATCTAATCCATTAAGTTTTCATTATATCCCCTTTCTCTTACAGATTCTGAGCAACATGAAAATGTGACCCTACAGGTGAAGCTGCTGAAAGAATTTGGTTTTGATGATGCCTTCAATTACAAATGTGAAACAGACTTGGATGCTGCATTGAGCAGGTAAGTTTTTGAATATATTTGTTTTTGTCTTTTTCCTCAATTTTAGATTTTTTTTCTGAGAGGAAAGAAGTTATCCATATTTTTTTTCTCTTTTTCTTCCAGTTTGAAGGTTTTTTCAGTTTGAAGGCCTGAGTGAAGTTGGTTGGTAGTTATTGGGATTCATTCAAGAACAAAGTTACCTATTTATTTATTTTTTTCAGTTTGAGGGCTGGAGTGAAGTTTTGGGTAGATATCAGGGTTTATTCAAAAGTTCACAGCAATATTTATCAAAACATTATAATTCAACATTTTATTTGTTAGAATATTTTTTTTTCTTCAATTTGAGAGCTTTAGTAAAATTATTGGTAAATATTAAGGCTTATTATTAGTAGATCTTAAAACTTGTTCAAAAGTTCACAATAATATTTATCAAAACATTACAATTCAACATTTTACCTGTTAAAATTTGAACAGAGTAAAGAAAATAATAACTATTCTACGGGACGAACCAAAATAACCCCAGTTAACTATATATCTCAACTTATACCATTTAATGCATTATTATTAATAATGCATATTATTTACATAGTCTTAAATGTATAGAATAAGCATTGCATTGTACTACATTTAATCATATATACTTTGTATATGCTGTATATTTGACTGAAATATCATTGTTCAGTATTTATTGTTTGATTTTATAGTGGAATTGCTCATTTATCATACTCAAGCAAATAGTCAATTATCATTGTTCAGTGTTTTTTTGTTTGATTTGTGGAATTGCTTATTTCATCTTACTAAAGTAAATCATAAATGCTTAAAATGGATGGATCTGTTAGTTTTTTTAATTGTTTCAGAGATCACAGTAAACTCTGAAATGCCCATTTATAATTAATTAATCAGATTGAGATTTGATTCTTTGATGCTTGAGACTGTAACTTCCAAGATTTTGCATAACATTGTTCCAAAAATTGGAGGTTCTTTGAGTGCCCCTTACCGTCTTATGGCTATAGCCAATGAGCAATGGATAAATATGAAGAGAGGTCATCTATGTACTGTTTGTTGTACAGGTACTTCCCCAGAGGTATAGATATCTACTTTGACAATGTGGGTGGACGCATGTTAGAAGCTGTTCTGAACCACATCAACATGAAAGCTCGGATTCCACTCTGTGGGATGATCTCTCAGTATAATCAGGTGGTTGTAATGGATGAATTGTTATGTCAGTGGAGTGTATCTGCAATACCTTAGGTTATTACAGTTTATTAATGTATATTATATATGTGTGGAGCAGGAGTGGAAGCAACGTTTTGGAGTGAGAAACCTGCTGAACTTGGTGGGGAAATGTGCAAAGATGGAAGGCTTCATGTCCGGGCAATACCATCATCGCATGGGGGAGTTCTTTGAGGAGATGACAGGTTACATCAAGCAAGGAAAAATCAAATACAAGGAAGATGTTAAGGTGGGGTTGGACAGTTTTTTGGAAGCTTTTAACTCCATGTTTAGTGGAGAGAATATTGGTAAACCTGTCATTTATCTGGGGCCACCGCTACCAAAATAAATTCTGGATGAAGCCACCCTAATGAATTCTGGATGCATATGAGAGGGCATATTTCTTGAAGAGATGGGAAGAGGATCTTATCTACAATGATGTCACATGCAGTCATTTGTCTCAAGCCACGGCAATAAATTCTGAATGAATATGAGAGGGCATGTTTCTGGAAGTGATGGATAATGGTGAGAGGTTCTTGGATAGGCATATTTCACTTTTTTCTTTTGAAGTGATAATTATTGGAGTGTCCACTAAAGACAACTTCATAATTATTCATAGATTTTGAATTTTGGTTTTAAATTTTGTTTTATAAAAATTATTGTATTATTTTAATAGAAATAAAAGTTGATAGAATTATATTAATTAAATCCATGATTTTACATCAATATACATTAAAAAATATTTAAATAAATTTAAACATCTTACCGATTGTAAATATATAATTTATTTAATTAATATTAATTTATAGATTTAGCAAGTTATTAAACATGCTTATAAAATTTATTTTTCCATTAATGGAACTCGGGCCTAAGGAAATTTGTGGACTTTTTTTGCCATGTACCTTAAACAACTCATCTTGTGAGGTTGTAGTTTTTATAATTAGAAACATAGTTTAAACAACTCATCTGGTGAGGTTGTAGTCTTTATAATTAGAAACATAGTTTAATGGTTTATTATATGTGTTATTTGGCTACATATGGAAGAAGTTGATGTAAAGGGATTAGTGGAATGAGTGCCTTTAATTGCTGTTATTGTCTAATTTTATAAATTTAATTGTTTTAATTTTAATTTGATTTTGTGTTTATTTATTTTAATGGCTACCTTCATTATCTTAGTTAAGATAAAATAATAAAAAGTCGAAGCAATTTGAATACAAAGTAAAATGTAAGGTATGATTAAATTTTTACATTATCATAATTAAGAATAAATAATAAAAAGTCAAAGCAATTTAATGAAATAAAGTATAGTAGACTAAATTTTATGAATAATAGGTAAAACATAATAAAATATATACACATGAAGAAATTTTTTAAAATTAAAATAGTAAAAATTTATGAATTATAGAGTTTTAAATTTACTATCATTTTTTATTTATTTAAATAAATATAAATATAAAAACATAAATAAATAAGATGTTCCACCATATTTTATATGCAAATAAACATATTATGAGTATTAATATATAATTAATTTAATGTATTATATCATTATAGAGTATTAATATATTGATCTGTTCCTGTGACGATGAACCACACATAGTTGGTTCGAAACGGCGTCGACATAAAAATTAATGTGATGTGGCCAAAATTTCTAAACAAATAAATTAAATTATTTTTTAAGTGAAGGTTTAATTGCGTATTTTTCTTTGAAGCATGAGATTAAGTTTAATTGTTGCTAAAAGATACCTTGCATTATTATAGATAAGCTATGGTGAGTAAAAATATTGTTTTTAATATTATTTACATTTAAATAATTTTTTATATTTTCTAAGTGTTTATTTTTCTTAAATATAAAGAAATAGTAAGTTGTTTTGTAAGAGTGAAGATCCACTAGCTACCATCACTATCACTTTAATAATTTAGTTATAATAAACTTTCCCATTTAAAAAAAAAGGTGGAGTGAGTGAATATGTTTCTAAGCATAATATTAAAATAAAATTGAGCAGTCTCATGGCAAGAACCAAAATAACAAATTATTGAAAAAACATATAACTTCACTCTTGTAACCTTAATAATGAAATTGAAAGATTCAAACTGCCTAAGTAATATTATTGTAACCAAAATTATCTCTTAAAATAAACCTAAAACTTAAATTACTGAAAAAACATATAACTTTACTCTTGTAACCTTAATAATGAAATTTGAATCTTACTGAAAAAACATATAACTTTACTCTTGTAACCTTAATAATGAAATTGAAAGATTCAAATTGACTAAGTAATATTATTGTAACCAAAATTATCTCTTAAAATAAACCTAAAACTTAATTTAATTTAAATAAAGCTGCTCTCAATATAAATAAACAATTTTTTCCAAATTAAAAAAAATAAAACCGTGATACACCGACACACCATCCAGGTAATTTTACAAAGCCACCTGACCTTATTGATAAGAACTTTTGATCCAACCAGCTATATTTGAACCACTGCTAACCAGTGAATTAAATGAACCACTGCTAACCAGTGAATTAAATGAAAAAGGGGTTATGTTGAAATTAAATGTAAAAAGAATTATGTTGTGCAGTGGATGCAGGCCATATGTTTCAATTTTAATGGTGGTGTATAAATTGTAATTTATGATTCTGATTTAATTTTTTTAGGTTTTGATTATATTTGTGTCGATTTTTTGTTTTTTCCTGGAGAAAAAATCTAACTTTTTAATTAATAGGTATAAAAAGTTACATAGTATATGCTTTGAGCATTCATTTTATTGTATGATTTTTTGATCAGAATTTTCAGGATGATGTAAAGAGCTGCCATCCTTCAAACTTGAAGATTTCACTGATCAATTGTTAATCAGGCCTCCTCTTTAAGAGGAAAACAATGCCTTTGATCAGCGTTTAAGAAAAACTCAAAATATGTCCAAAAGTTTCTGCATCATCTATGTTTGTTGAGTCACCCCGGACCTCCTCAATGAGGAAAACAACCCAAACAGGAGTGTCATTAACTATAGGTCTAAAAAGTAAAAGCAAAATAGTAATGTTTTGAGCATACATATATGAAAGTAAAACAAATTGTCTAATATAAAGACAATGTGACAACAACAAAAGACTATGCATATGGTGGTTGATCCGATACATGGATCTCGCCCTAGTCCTCATCCTCTATCCTCCAACTACCCAAATCTTGTTGCAAACCTGTTTTAGAAAGCTGGTTTGCTGCAGCATTGCGTTCCCTGTAGATATGGCATAAAGAAAAAACATTAAAAAAATACTTCTAAGTGTTCTGTTTCTTCTATTAAGGGTGATAAAATATAATTCTTACATCTACTCTCTCCATTGAACCATTTAATGATATTCAGAGAGTCCCTGAAGATCTGAACCGTGAGAATGCCTAAGTGGGTAAGCCAACAAAGTAGTTTGAGTGCTGATAATTCTGCAAAATTGTTCGTTCCATTCCCCAGTCCCACTGAGGCTTTAAGACATCTGTTCTGATTTATGTAGATTGCTAGGCCTACTCCATTGCTATTATTTTGGGATGCCCCATCGAAATATGCCTAGGGGATTCCTTCCTTAATATACTCCTCTCTTACTGGTTGTGGGATGTTCTCTCTATTTGGCTCGGGAATACTTGTGTAGACTGACTCACATTGAACTGCAATAATCTCACAAGGAGAAATTTGACCCATAAATATACAGTTATTCCTTGCTATCCAAATGCCCCAAGCGATAATAAGAGGAAGGTTTCACATGTTTCCTTCAGGATATAGTTGCCACCATCTCTGCCAAGCTTTCGAAACCGATCTCCCTTCCCATGTTACTGACTTCTGAATCAATCTTCCTACCTCCATCCACACCTTTTTAGAGAAAGGGCATTCAATAAATAGGTGTTGGATTGTTTCTAAATCATTTTTGCATAAAGCGCATCTCCCTAAGCTCGACTTATATCTACCCTGTAAGATGTCCCAGGTTGGCACCTTCCTCTTGAGTATGCACCAGAAGAAAAGTCTAGTTTTTGCTGGGCTTTGTAACTTCCATAATAGTTTGGCCCTCCAATTCGAATTCCCCCATCCTTTCTTAGACATGAGGAACTTGTATCCATGTTTTGGGGAGTAGGATCTTGAATTGGCATGTGCCCAAACTAGTTGATCTGGTCTCTCTCTCAATCGCACATTGGTTCTGGATAGTTCCTTGGTAAGACATTCCGTTCTTCCCACCATTGTGGCATTAACTTTAGGTCCATCCCTGATAGCCAGGCTTGTGCCCAAATGGTGGAGTAGCCTTATTTCCCAATCTGGTTGAGAAATAGGATGCCTTTGGATTCGAGCTGATTGATGAGAGTCGGGGATAGGGCAAAGTTTTCGTTGCATCCTACCCACGGGTCCTTCCCTATCTTGATTTGCTCCCCGTTCCCTACTTGCCAAGACAATCCCTGTTCTATGGTCTTGAAAGCATCAATGGTGGCCTTCCACACTACTGAGGCATTCCCTTTCTTTTTGTTGGGGCTTCTTATCCAATGTTCCAAAGGAATAGGGTCGATGTATTTCTGCTTGACCACCATCATCCACAAGTTCTCCTTTTTAATAATCCTCCATCCTGATTTCGCTACTAGCGATGGTCCAAAGGCTATGAGATCTTTGATACCCCAATCGCCCCATTCGTTAGGCCTTGCCACCTTCTCCCATGCCACCCATGGGAGAACTGATTCTCCCTTAGATCCTGCCCGTAGGAATCTGCTGCATATTCTCCTTATTCTTTCCAGAATTCTTTTCGGTACCCAAGTCAAAGTTGTCCAATACACTGGAATAACCAAGATTACAGATTTTATGAGAGTCAACCTTCCAGCTCTTGAGAGCCATTTGAAACTCCAATGAGTAATCCTAGCTTCAATTTTTGCTATAAGCCAATGCCAATCCTGCTTCCTATAAGCGTTTGGTTTTAGCCAAAAGCCCAAATATTTGAAGGGATCATCGAGTTTCCAGACTTCAAAGAGTAAGGCTACTGAAATTTGATTTATTTCTTGTCTATTGAAGCCTTCCAAAATCAGTTGTGATTTGTCTTTGTTCACTTGCATTCCTGTAGCCTTCATAAATAGGTCCAGAATCCTCTTTAGTTCCCTTATTTCACTGTTACTTCCATTGTTGAGAAGCAAGATATCGTCTACAAATAAAAGGTGAGATATGAACAGATTTACAGCCACTTCTAGCCCTTTTATGGCCCCTTTCCTTCTGGCTTCTAGCATTAGCTAACTGAGTCCCTCGGTTGCCAATAGAAAAAGGAGAGGTGAGAGGGGGCACCCCTGTCTCAACCCTCTTTGCCCTTGGAAGAATGTAGAAGCAGCCCCATTGATGATCACTGCAAAACTTACGCTAGTTAAACATCCCATGATCCAATTTATGAATTCAACTCGGAATCCCAGGTAAGCAGCATACGGATATACATCCAACTTAGTCTGTCGTATGCCTTTGAGAGATCTATTTTCATCACTGCTCCTTTGCCCTTCCTCTGCTTAACACTCTGGATTGTTTCCTGAGCCACCTCGATTGCATCATGGATCTGTCTCCCATCCAAGAACCCAAACTGTTCTTTTGATATATTCCTGGATAATGTTGGTTTTAATCGGATAGCTATCACCTTTGCAATTATTTTGTAAATGCAATTGCACAGGAAAATTGGTCAAAAATCCTCGAAAGAGACTGGTTCTTCCTTCTTTGGGATGAGGGCTATGAAGGTTGCATTAAAGGGGGCATAGATGACCCCTTTCCTTTTGGATTCTTCGACCACATCCGCCACCTCTTGTCCAATTTGTTTGAAAAAGTGTTGAAACAACTCTATTGTCTATCTATCTGGGTCGGGGCTCTTGTCCCTTGCCATAGATTTGATGATGTTATCCACTTCCTTCTTTGTGACTTCTACCATGAGTCCCATTGAATTATCATCATCCACATAACAAGGAAAGCATGTGCACTTAGTGAAACTATTTTTAAAGTTGAATTAAGTGGAGTAAACATGCTAGACTAGATATATCTTAGCCAATACGACCAGTAATGGTCAATTATGACCAAATAATGCTATAATAGTTGTTAATAATCAACTCTATAAGCAATATGCTCACTAATTAATCAAATCAGTTTGATGTAGAAGTAGCCTCAAATTACATAAACCAAAAAGAGTATATGATTTAGTTTGTCGTTTTTTTAGTCAACTTCATCTCAAGGAGAGTCTTGGTGTGCTTCACTTATCAATTTAGAGAATTGAGGAAATATAAAAAGACTAAGTTATATGTAACATGGTATATTTGAAAAACCATTTAAAAAAAATTAAAATAAAAGTTGTGTTGCAAAACTTATGAAATGCTTCTAAATAACTCTTACCTTTAGCTAAAGATGCCATTTTTATCACCGAAGTTGTTATGTTGACTAAATTATGAGATTAATTTATGTCTTTTAACATGTTCATTGAGAACAAATATTTTTATGAGTTATATACTAACATGTTTATGACATTTGGAAGTTTTTGTTTGGTTTTTTTTTTTTTTTTTAATAATTATGTAAGAGTTATCAATTTTGAGGATTGAGGGACTATAGAAAGATTGTAAAAGATATGTTACATGGTATATTTGGAAAGTCAGTTTAATTTTTTTAATAAAATGAAACTTTGTGATGCAACATCTTTTAAAGTTTGTTAGACTCTTTCCTTCAGCTAAAAATGTCATTTTTGGTCACCAAAGTTTCAATGTTGAAGTTTGTAAATTATGATATTAAATTATGTCTTTTAAGAAATAATTTAATAACTTCTATACTCACACCTGAGTAACTTATTTACTCATATGTTTAGTGATATTTGGAATATAGAAAGATTATAAAACATGTGACATACTAAAATCAATTTAATTTTTTAAATTAAAAGAAATAATGAGTTGCAACAACTTTTAAAGGTTTTTAAATAACTCCACTTTCAGTTAAAAATGTCATTTTTGGCCACCAAAATTGCAATGTTAAAGTTTGCAAGTTATAATACAATTTTTTTTTAACAATTTGATTAAAAACAAATATCTTTATCACTTATATATTCATAAACATTTAAATATATATTGTTTAATTATGTATTTTTTTTTTAAATTAAAATACTGATCATATTTTGCTTTGAAATTATTAAACTTAAATTATAAGTTTAATAAATTATTTATAAACATTTTATAACATAAAAATCCATTTTCATTTTTGTCTATAAATTTAGATTATAAATTTATTTATAAATTTAGCTTATACAGAGCTTTCACAATATGGGTATATTTGATTGGAACTAGGCCATCTCTGCATGGAATGGTCAATATCCTATATGGCGAATGGCGGATGAGATGGGTTTGGAAAACAAGCTAGTTGGAGAGTGGGATTGGATCCGTTCCGAGTTGCGATGGGTGGGCATCAGAAGGGAGATTGGAGGTGACAAGATTACCTGGCGGGGTAAGATGAAGATTGACTGTGTTGTTGTGGTGGATATATACAACACCCTGTGTCTACAAGGGTCACACAATAATGAGGTATGTGAATTTTATAAATATTTTAGAAAACAAAAATGTTCTTGACTGTTCGATGAAGTGGAACCATGGAGAATTGTCGATGGGGCGCCCTTGCCCATCTCTTGGGGTTGGGAATCCAAAGTTTGAAAAGTTAGGGTTATGAAATCATAACTCAAATCATATGCGAGATATAAACCATTATGACCATAATCGAAATGTAAATGATTTCATGTAATATGTACGAAGTGGGTATTTAAACAATGAATTATGTAAAACATGTAGTACCGGTACGTTAATGCTTAATAATAAAAATAAAATAAAAATTTAATGTTTTATTTGTGCTATGGTAATTATGGTAATTATTGTGTTTATGTAGAGATATGACCATAACTCTTTACAAACGAAGGGAGATCACCCAAGCTAATGTATATTTTTTTCCTAATATGAATATTTCATAGTAATAAATATTTATTTGGTTGTTTCCGAGTCATGTAAAGGCAAAAGTCTTTACAAAAGAAGAATTGGAGATCATCTAAGCTACGGTGTACCTTCTCTTATAAATATTTCATAACAATAAATATTTATTTGGTTGTTTCTGAGTCATTTTTCTTGTTTCAATCGTATCACCTTGATTTTGTTTTTAAACATTGTAGTTAGGAAATGGCTCTAGAAGAATGAGGATGAAGAAGAGTGTTTGAATTGGAGTACTTTAGCTACACATACAAATTACATCTACACACAAAAACACGGCTTATATACATTTTAATCATCTATATTTTGACTGCAAAGTGCATTATTGATATGTTGTCAATGCATATTCACAAATAAGATTATGGTGTAGGACAAACTTTATATGCTCTATGGATATATAGAATAAAGCTTTGTGGGATTGAGAACAAAAAAATGTTAATATTTGCATTGAGTATTTTCATTTTATTTTTTTGTGAATAGTATCACGGCTTGTTACATATACTTTGTTCTCAATTTTTTTGGTTTGGAAAGTGTATATTTTTATGTATATAAATTTCCCTTTATATTTTGTTCTCAATTTTTTCGGTTTGTAAAGTATATATTTTTATGTATATAAATTTCCCTTTAGATGCACTGTTAGTTGAGATTTATTTGTAGGTTTCTAACTCTGTGTGAGACAAATAATTTTGTTTAACT
>APFE031435297.1:19832-30219 GCA_000404065.3 Pinus taeda
TCATTTATTATGTATAGAATAGAGAGTTTTGATGCTCATGGTTATCTGTTTCTCTACACGAGTTTAAATAATAACAATGATATTACCTAAAAAGAAAATGTCACTATTATATGAAATGATTATATTTTTAACATAACTATTTTTATGATTTGTTAATAACATCACATCATCCACATAAATTAACAATAAAACAACATAACTTCTTATATACATAATTACTTTATTTTTTATGATTCAATTTTCTAACTAATTTATATATGTCTATTTACCTCAAATAGAGGAGACATTCTTATTTCTTTTCTATTAAATTTTCTTTTAGATGCATTATTAGTTGAGATTTATTTATAGGTTTCTAGCTTTGTGTGACAAATTAACTTTTTTTAACTTTTATTTGAGTAAATATTTTTTATTTGTGTTTATTTATATTTTGAGATTAAATTTGATAATATATATAATAAATTATTGTTTTCGTTTCTAAACTTAGAGTAATTAGTTTGTATTTTAATACAAAATTGTTTTACTAAACACAATTTGTTAATGTTTTCAACCTTTTTCTATGATTCTTTAACTAACTCTATAATCCATACAACAACTATATAGCTGTTGTTACTCTATTTTTTTCATTTTACTATTTATAGAATATAAAACCTTCTTCTAAGATTCTTTAACTAACTCTATAGCTCAAACAACAACCTTATAAAATAATTGTTTTTATTATATTATATATAATATATAATATATATATATATATATAAAGATGGCTTTCATGCTCAATGTGGTTATCTATTTCTCTACATAAGTAGAAAATGTCACTTTTATATGAAATGATTATTATCACAAGTATTTTTATGATTTATTAATAACATAACATTATCCACATAAATTAACAATAACAAAGCATAACTTCTTACATGCATAATTAGGGGTCTACTACCAGTCATCCTCTCTGTAAGCTAGGTTGCAAACAGGGGATTTGAACCTTGGATCTCTCACTTTACACAATTTCACATTACTTCGATCACCAATTGAGTTGCCCCTGGACCTTTCTATTCTACTTTTGATTTTGACCTATCCTCTTAATTTTATCATTTATTGGAATCCTCATTTTTACAATGAACTTTTCATATAATTAGATAATAACACTTCTCCATTCTGCTGGAATTCCTACTTTATCCATTATTTTTCAAAGTTATTAGACAACTTATGATAATTTTTAGAAAAATCAAAGAAGCATTAATAAATATTTTTTCTTCATCTTTTTTTTCAAAATATTGACAATGTTATGAGACGGTCAATGGCTGAATGCTTAGGCCAAAAGAAACCCAAGAAAAATCCCTCACAATTTTCACATTATTAGTCCTTGCCTAGGTAAGAGTTTAACATCATGTTAAGTGCCATGCCAAATTGATCAACACTATGTAATTGTGCATTGTAAGAAACAATTTTTAATTCATATCTATATGAATACAACATCTATATGCACATAATGTAAATGTAATTTGAACAAGTCCTACCAAAGTTACTACTTCGTAAATTAAATTACAAATCTTTTCAGGAAAATATAAATTGTCAAACTTTGTCACATAAATATGAATACAATTGTGCTTTGTAAAATAATTTTATAGAATAATAATTTTTTGTTAGATTACATATATGAAAGATATATATTAATCTTCCCCATGGTATACTAATATCAATTTAAATATTTCATAACATGCTTTATATGTATCATGCTAGCAACTTCTATATGTAAATTTTGTAGCAACATGCTCTTTAATTTCAACAACAGACTAAGCTGCCTTGCAACACTTGTTGGAGATAGTGTTAGTGGCTACCACAAGGATATATATATATATATTCTCTAAGTTTAAACTATATTTTAATTTTGTAATAAGACCTAAAAGTGTTATAAGTGGATAAAAGTTCATCTTTCTCAAATGAAAAGAAATAGAGTAACAAATTTGAGAAAAGAAATAGAGTAACAAATTAACACCTAGAGACATCTACTAGGAGTGGAAGCTTATTTCCTTACTAATCACCAATGTGTTAAACTACATTCCAGTGTCACTATTCTCATTGTCAATTGACAATTTAGTTATCACAGGTTTTGCCAAAACTAGGTGAATTTCCTCCTAAGCATGAGGTTTAGGTGCAACTGGGTGTAGTATTTGGTGCATGGGATGAATGCAAGGTGCTTCTTAAAATTACATGACCTTCCTATTATAGCATGGAGAATGGCAACGAAGGATAAATTCTCTTTTAGTTTTGGAGTGAGATCTAACATTATGTTTGATTGGATAAAAATATGTATTTCTTAGAAATAATCCCGCATCTAAAAGCATGTGGAAATCTACTTTTTATAAACTATCAATAAATTATTTCATGATATGATTATGGTCGTAGGCCTATCTATTTTGGAATTTGACTTTTATGATTTTAATTTAATTACCAATAATTATTAGATGGATGTTAGGGATTTTTCCTCCATGGAATATTTCAAATATTTTTAGTAGTATTCACATATCAAATGTTGAGATTTATCTTAAAAGTAGTTATGACTTTTTTACCTTTTTAATTTAATTGATTAATTAAAAAAAATGTCATATGAACATGAATTATAGTTTTTGGATCCATGGAATTCTAACAAAGCCTATTAATAGGTTAAGAAGGTGCATAACAAAGTGGGAGTGAATCTCCATACTTAAGAATCTTGTGGCATGTTGTTTTAAATGTATATATATGTTTAACTCATATATATAATAATAATAATTAATAAAGTTATAATTTAGTTATTCTTTATTTATTTTTAATTTAATTTTGAGAATGTGAGATATGTTTTGATGACTATAAACTTTTACCCATAGTTTAACCTAGATCACTATACTAATTAATATACATAACAATGGATATCTAATTATCCTAATTACCGATAAACAATGAACTAAGTAGCCAATGTTAAAAACATATACTAATTAATATAAATAGCAACATATATCTAATTTTCCTAATTACCGATAAACAATGAACTAAGTAGGTTGATGTTAAAAACATTACTATATTGCATGTATGTTAGTGTAAATTAAATCATAATGTAATTTTGTTTTTTATTTTGGATGAATAAAATTACAATGTTTTTTTCTATGGAAAAAAAATAGGCATAGAAGAATATTATTAATAAAACCATAGGTTGTCAAAATCTAGAATCCCAAAACTACCAACAATAAACTTTATTTATCTATTTTATTTTAATAATTACATATAATTTTTTTAGAAAATGCAAATGAGAAATTAGATACTTTTAGAAAGATGAAAAAAATAGACATTAAATGAATATCATTAACAAAACCATAAGTTGTCAAAATCTAGAACCCAAAAACCACCACAATAAATTTTATTTTAATAATAAAATTATAACTATTAATATTTATACATTGTATTTTTTATAGGAGACCATTTGGTTCTTCTACATTGTATGGACATCATTGTATTCAACAATCCTTTTGACCCATTTTATAATTAATAACTAAACATAAATATAATTATCTTATATTATCCATTCCAATCCAATAATATGGAGTGAAAAAAAATACAAAATTAAAATTAATAAACAACTGTGAACACTTTAAAAATAAATAAATTACACAGTGCCCTTTTTAAAAAGTTCAAATGAGAAGGTTAGGTACTTTTGGAAAGCCACACCTAACCGGAGGATGATAAGAACTTTGTACCCACTTTGATTTTCATAACTTCATATCAAATCCAACCTACACGACAATAATGGCGAGTCTAACCAGTGAATTAAATTATTAAAGGAGTCGTACTCTTGTTGAGTGGAGCCTGGCCTCCGATGGTGGAGGACGCTGCTCACATGTACCAACTTTAATGGCTGTCTATATGTTGCAACTTATCACCTCAATTGCAAGGCAGAATTCATTGAATGAGTGTTGTGTGTACAATTCAGGTCTGCTCCAATCATCATGGGCCAGCAGATAGTTCCCAACAGAGAGCTAATATTAGTTGAATATGCTAACGAAGGGCCTGTTACAGATGCACATTTGAAAATCAGAGAGACCCAACTTGATATTAAAAGCGTGGGCAAAGATGGATCACCTGGAGATGTCGCTGTGCAGAATTTGTGGATATCTGTAGATCCATATCTCCGGCAGCTTATGAAGGAATCTGTTGATGGTCTTTATTTCCCAAATTTTCAGTTAAATCAGGTTTGTTTGGCTATGATTTTCCATGCCATTTTTGATGAATCAGGTTCTGTGTGGTGTTTTAATAATTGTATTAATTTTGGTTGAAGGGTTTTAATTTTAGTAGTTTGGTGAAAAATTTGTTTCTCTTTCCTACCGTATGAGTTTGAGTTTGTGGGTTTAAGTCTCTCAGAACATGTTGTAACTAGCTAAGTGTAATAGTAGCAATTTAGCATTTATGAAATAGGTGTAATAATAGCAGTTCTCCACATTTTTTCCTCCAAGTTTTGTGTTGCTGCTCGGCGCAGGCAATCCACTCTGGCTTGGTAGGGAAGGTACTGGCATCTGCCAATCCGGCCTTCAAAGTGGGCGATATCGTTTCCGGTTTCTATCAAGTCTCTGAGTACGCTATTGTTCCAGGAGGCAATCTCAGAAAAATTGACACCAGCATTGCTAAACCGTCTGATTATTTGGGACTTCTGGGTACGTTTTTGGCTTTGAATTTCAGAATTTCATGGTGTCGCAGATAGCCATAGTTTTGTTTTATTTGAAAAGAACTTGAAATTAGTAAGGTCCTTGAAGACACACATACATTTCTGGACAAGTTACAGGCATTGCTTTAGCTTGTTGCCCTGACTGGAGATCTCAAATATCTGCTGTGTAATGAAAATTTATGTTGTAGGGTTTTGCTCTAAACGGTACGGCTCCTCTAATGGGGAGTCGGTTATTGGGCAAATCAAGCTCTTCGATTGCTATTTTAAATTTTTTTGAGCCATTGTTGCCCTCATTGCTGTATTTAATATTGTGTATTTGAATTCTGATGATGTGGGCCGTTCAACCCCATAGAAAAGTAAATGCTGCCTGACATGCAAGGTAAATAGTTTTAGCCCTTTCTCTCACAGCACGTGAATCGAGATAGCAGCATGGAGAGAGAGGGCTAAAGCTATTTGCCTTACATGTCAAGCAGCATTTACTTTTCTATGGGGTTGGAAATAAGAGTTTCCGGGGCTTTTGAGTCATTGTTGCCGTCATTGCTGTATTTAATATTGTGTATTTGAATTCTGATGATGTGGGCCATTCGATTGGGGACTGGCTTATTGGGCAAATCAAGCTCTTCGATCGCTATTTTTTGGGCCATTGTTGCTATCACTGCTGTGTTTAATATTGTGTATTTGAATTCTGATGATGTCGGCCATTCGATTGGGATAGGGATGCCCGCCTTGACTGCATGGGCTGGTTTCACAATCGTCGGAGAACCTAAACCCGGGGATGAAGTTTTTGTCTCGGCAGCAGCAGGCTCAGTGGGAATGCTGGTTGGGCAGCTCGCCAAAATCAAAGGCTGCCGCGTTGTTGGCAGCGCAGGTAGCGACCAGAAGGTGCTTGCTCCGCAATGTTTTCCTGCCTTATCTTGACTTTTGGGCCCTTCTCCCAGTGAACCTGATCTAATTCATTAAGTTTTTATTATATCCTGTTTCTCTTACATATCTGACCAACACGGAGCCTACAGGTGGAGCTGCTGAAAGAATTTGGTTTCGATGATGCATTCAATTACAAATCTGAGACAGACTGGGATGCAGCATTGAGCAGGTAAGTTTAGTTTAGTTTTTGTTTCTTTTCCTTTGGTAAGTTAAAGTCTTGTATGGATAAACAGATTACATTTTTGATAGCTGTTACAAAATTATATCAGTCCAATTCTGATCAGATTTGTTGGCTAGCCTATGATATAACAAAATTTTTTAAAAATAATACACAAAATATCATATAGCCAGAAGTCTAGAAAAACAACCAAAACAAGCCAAAACAGATATCCATCTTAAAAATCTGAAAAATGTCATAAGAACTGGGTCTTCTTGGCTTGTATCAGGGGCACCAGAAGCTTGAATTTGCATTTAATGTGATTTTCCATATGATTTTCCACATGAGTCAAGTGAGCTTCCAACCTGTTAAGCCTATCATGCATTTTCCATTAGTTCGGTTGAATGTCATTAAGGAAAATGCAGTTTCCATTAGTTTGGTTGAATGTCATTAATAAAAGAAAATATATCATTTCTTCCATCGTGTTTTTCTGAGGATTTGCCCTTGTAGAGTGAGTGTTCAGCTGCCTGTGAAGAGTAATAACATGCCTGTACTAGTTTGTACTAGTTTTTCCTGCCAGGGTATGCCCATAGTCAGGGAGCTCGGTATTTGAAAAGGCCTGTCGATCTTGACATACATGTCTTTTCAACTGCTGAATCTCTGTTTCAGTGCCTGACAAGGTCACTGCATGCTATGCAGCGGCTGCCTTCTGGGCTAGAATCTTAATACGAGACTGACTAGGTGGAGTGCGTTCCCCAGCCCCGCATCGACTACATCCATGGTGTCATGGCATAATGGCTCAAGCTAACAACAATACTCCACAGTCCCCGGGATGACAATAGGAACAATTCCCTGACGCCAAACCAAAGCCAGTCCCTTGGACGTGTACAGGTGATGTAAAAAAAACTAAAAAGAGCCACACTCACACCACTTTCCCCATATCAAAGTTATATAGTAACGCAAATTACAACGCAATCAGTTTATAAAGGAACGAAGGGTGTGACAATTCCTATCTCCAGTGCAGCCACCATCCCCTTGAGCTCCAAAAAACAGAAATGTATTGCGATTACAGCGTGTGACCATTCCTATAATCGAGCAGCCACCATCCCCTTGTGCTCCAAAAAAACAGCAATGTACTGCTATTACAGGGTGTGAACTGCAGAAAAAAATCGGCATTCCATTCCCAACAATAACTTTCCTAAGTCTGCCACCCAAAAACCTTTTGTCACACAATAACAGAATTCCATAATCGCAGGGGTGCTTGTTAATCCCATCCGTATCCAGTGGGTGCGGCTTGCATGGTATAATACTCTGTGATGCATCGGAGGCATTGAGAAAGAAGGTTCAAGAACCCGAGGAATCGTTTGTATCAGAAATAGACCCATTGCATGTATCATGAGGAGCAGGCTGTGCCATCTGTGTTTAATGATCTCGGGAGTCGGTGAGGTGATGGGCAGTCCTCAACTTTTATTACTATTTGTTCTTCCATCCTATCCGGGTTCCATCCTATCTGGGTATTGAGCAGGTAAGGTTTGAATGGTTATAATTTTTTTTATCCTACTGGGTTCTAGGTAGAAATCACTTTTGATGGATTAGTTTAGAACCAATCAGTGTATATGTTTTGTTTGTTTTTTGGCTAACTACTTTAGAACTAATAAGTGTATATGTTTTTGTCTGTTTTTTTAGATATATATTTTATTTGTTTTTTTGGACTTTTTTTTAGAACCTATGTTTTTATTTAATTTTATTGTGATGTAAATACTATATATAGATTTTTTTTGTTTAAGAAATTTTAGCCTTTCTATCCCTTTAGTTTGATTGAGAATTCGAACCAGGCTAACGAAAATAATAACAGCCATTCCACTGGACCACCCAAAATAACCCTTATTGACTATCCAATACTATATATCTCAACTTATACCATTTAATAATACCTATTATTTACCGTTTTAAAAGTATAGAATAATATAAAATAAACATTGTGCATTGTGTGCTTTGAATCATATATACTTTGCCAATGCTGTATATTTGACTGAAACATCATTGTTCAGCGTTTATTCTTTATTTTATATTGGAATTGCTCATTTCATCAAGCTAAAGCAAATCACAAATGCTTAAAATTGATGGATCTGCTTTTTTTTTTTGGATTGTTTCAAAGATCATAGTAAACTCTTAAATGTCCATTTATAATTAATCAGATTTATGGCTAGCCAATGAGTAATGGATAAATATGTATGTACTGTTTGTTGTACAGGTACTTCCCTAGAGGTATAGATATTTACTTTGACAATGTGGGTGGACGCATGTTGGAAGCTGTTCTGAACCACATCAACATGAAAGCTCGAATTCCGGTCTGTGGAATGATCTCTCAGTATAATCAGGTGGTTATAATGAATGTATTGTTATATCAGTGGATTAGGTGTGCAATATCTTAGGTAGTTACAGTTTATTAATGTATATTATACATGTGTGAGCAGGAGTGGAAGCAACGTTTTGGAGTGAGAAACCTGCTGAACTTGGTGGGGAAATGTGCAAAGATGGAAGGCTTCCTGTGTGGGAACTACCTTCATCGCATGGGGGAGTTCTTTGAGGAGATGACAGGGTACATCAAACAAGGAAAAATGAAATATAAGGAAGATGTTAAAGTGGGGTTGGACAGCTTCTTGGAAGCTTTCAACTCCATGTTTACTGGAGAGAATATTGGTAAACCTGTCATTTACCTCGGGCTACCGCAGTGAGTTCTGAATGAATGAGAGGCATGTTCCATTGAAGAGATCGGATGTTTACTAGAGAGAATATTGGTAAACCTGTCATTTACCTCGGGCCACCGCAGTGAGTTCTGAATGAATGAGAGGCATCTTCCATTGAAGAGATCGGAAGAGGATCATATCAGCAGGAACAATGAAGTCACATGCAACCATTTGTGTCAAGCCACAGCAATAAGTTCTGAATGAATATGAGAGGACATGTTTCTTAAAGTGATGGGAATGGTAATAGATTCTTACAAGGTACATGCAGTCACATTACTCTGGATGAGATTAGGCTCCTTTCACTGACAACTATTCATGGTTTTGGATTTTTGATTTTAAAATTTATTTTATATAAATTTTAGTTTTATTCATGATGATATTTATTTGACAACTATTCATGGTTTTGGATTTTTGATTTTAAAATTTATTTTATATAAATTTTAGTTTTATTCATGATAATATTTATTTAAAATTATATATATGAATTTGTGTGAATATTAATAAATAATTTATTTATATCAATTTATATATTTATAACACTCTTAGAAAACCATGGTATATACAATTTATTTTTCAATCAAAAGACCCAAAGGGATTAGGTCTTTTTAAAAAATTATATAAGTATAATTCAAGTAAATTAGTAGATTTTTTTTTTTTTTTTTTTAAATATCAAACTTGTGATTTTGGGAGGTTGTAGTTATTTTATAGTAGAGGTGCAATGTAACGTTTTGTAATTTTGACCAAGTTAAATTAAATAAAAAAGATTAATGCAATAGGATAATGATGATGATGGTGGTTAATATCTATTGAGATCAAACTTTGGTCTATTGGACCTAAAGAAACAAATTATTTAGTTTGAATTAATATTTTATTCCTATGCTCAAAAAGCTTGGAGAGAAGCCTTTCGAGTTCATTGTAATTTTGACATCGTAAAAGGCTAGGAAGGTCAATATTGCATCAAAGATTATGAAACTGAGATTTAATGTGGTTGTAATCTAATGTGGTCGTAACCGGGGCACTCTAAGAGGAAGTGATTTTCATCCTCGATGTTCATATTCTCACAAAGATGGCAGATACTTTCCATCTATCGTGTTTTAGGAATTGCCCATTAGTTTTAATCTTGGCTATATTAATTTTCTTCTTTGAACTAGTTAAAATAGAGAGATACTTTTGATCTTATAGGGCGCAGTTGTTGACCTCCTTATAATATCTTAGTTTTCTTTTAGATGCTAAATCTTTCTCACACCACATTTTTTTTTTCAACTTAGAAGTAACAATATTTTTAATTTTATTAATGTTTTGCAATGCAACATTTTCGTTGATCTCCCAATGGTTTAACCAGCCCTCGTGTCTTTAACCAACATCATTTGAGCCTCTAGTGGTTTTGGCCGGAATTTAAAGCTAGCTTAGGAAGTCTATGGTGTCCTATGTTATTGAGATTTGGGTGGAATTTAAAGGTAGCTTAGGAAGTCTATGGTCTCCTATGTTATTGAGATGATGACTGGAAAATTAGTAGCTCTTGGATTCCCACCCTCTTCTTATTTTTTCTTCGTCTTTGTCTAGGCCTTTTGTCTTTTTTATTTTTTTATTTTTAGTATTATTATTTATTATTTTATTAGTATTATTACTTATTAATATTATGATAGTATTAGCATTAGTATTATCAGTATTATTACCTAGCTTAGGAAGTCTATGGTCTCCTATGTTATTGAGATGATGACTGGAAAATTAGTAGCTCTTGGATTCCCACCCTCTTCTTATTTTTTCTCGCCTGTTAGACCTTTTATCTCTTTTTTTTATTTTTAGTATTATTATTTATTATTTTATTAGTATTATTACTTATTAATATTATGATAGTATTAGCAT
>APFE031435297.1:42318-76949 GCA_000404065.3 Pinus taeda
CCTGGATCATTCCTCCCCCCTTAGGAAGAAATGGTCCCCATTGCATTGAGTTCCTCCCTGAGATGAGGAAGCTTCTGCTGAGCTGGGTCTCTGGTGAGCTGTTCTGCAATCTCTAATGTGTCTAGAAATGGTGGGAAGCATGGTCAACGACAGTCCACATTGAACACTCGGTGCAAGCGAAGGAATGAAGGAATGCTGTGCTTCAAAGCATTGTTGCTCGTAGCATTAGTACTGGTGTAAGGACCATGTCAGAGTGGTCTGAGTTTCTGATGGGTTTTGGTAAGGCGTTCTCTCTGCAGATGCAACCAAACTTTGTTGCCCTGAAGCTTGTGTGGTACCCCTGTGGGTGAGGAGAAGTTGTTCCTGTGTTATGTCATGACCGTATCCCTTTGCTGCTGCTGCTTAAAGGAACCCTTCGCGGGGGTCATGGATGTAGCAACGATCTTCCCCTTACTTTGGGAGCGAACCAGACATAAAATAAATTTCCTAGTCTATGAGATGAGCTTGCTGCCTTTTTTTAGCAGCCATCAAAGAGGTGGTAGTAGGTGGGACTACCTCTAGTATACTATATAATGAATTATCTAAAGAAATAATGATAGCGCGAGGCCTTGACTCATACACAACATGTCGCCTCCACAAGTATCGCTGGCCTAATAATACATCACAAACATCTAGAGGTGTAACATCACACAATACTTTGTCTGTGAAGGGCTTGATGCTATAGGGAAGGCGACACTGCTGGCAAACTTTGAGATCTCGTCTTTCACGAAGCCACCCAATACTGTACCACTGTGGGTGTGGTGTAGTTGGTAGGCCCAAACGCTTCACGACCTCTGCTGAAACGAGGTTCTTTTGGCTGCCACTTTCTACAATGAATTGCAGCGGTGAACCCTTCACCCACATCTGTGAGTGGAAAAGACAATCCCCTTCCTCTGGATTTTCGGGCTCATTTTTCTAGACCTTGGCGGTGGCAACTGTGGCGCTGGGATCTGCATCAATGATCTGCTTCCCTTTGCCATTCCCCTTGTCAGGTTCTGGCTCAGGTTCAGAACATGCATCTGATTCAAAACCCTTCAATTCGGCCACCAGCGACTGCTTGGTCCAACGCTCACTTGTGTTATGAGTGGGACTCTTATGGAACTCACGCCACTTTCCTGTGTCATTCTTCGGCTTCATGGTGTTGTTCTTTTCTTGCGGCTTCGACGGGTTGTCTTGGGTCACCCCGCCTTGGCTTTGTCCTTTGGGCTTCGGATTTGCAGATCCAAAGTCTCGCTTCTTCTGTTTGAACTTTTGCTTGATTTTGACAACATATCGGTACGCTGTGCCGAGTGAGGAGATGTTCAAGAACTTCATCTCTTCCTGGATGTATCTGTGTAGGAAACCACGGTATTTGAGTACCAGATGCAGCTCAGAATATTTGATACCCAAATGTGTGCGAAGGGTATGAAAAATGTTTGTGAACTCTGGCACATCTTGGGCCCGTCCCTCCCTCAGTGTGGTCCATTTGATGTATTTGTCCTCATAGCTTTTGATAGGGTAGTACTACTCCTTGATGGCATTTCGGAATGAGTCCCAAGTGGGTGCGGTTGAAAATAGTGAGCTTGTACTTTCACCCTTCTGCTAACAGTAGGTTTCCCACCAGTCCTTGACGTGGGGCGCTGCTTTGAGAAGAGCGAAAACAATCTTTTCCTGACTTGAAAATTCATGAACAGAAAAATAACCCTCTAGCAGATTTAACCATTTATCTACCACATTTGCGTCTATCTAACCCTCGAATATGGCGATTTCAAAATTAACTTGTACCTTAAAAGGCGTGGATTTTCCAGAGTAGCTGCTGGAAGCCAATGCGTCGCTTCTGGGTAGCCGCTGAAGGATCTGCACAAAGCTATCCATCATCGCGTTTCTTTGCACTCGAGCGCTTCTTCGAGCAAGATTTTGATAGGATCTTCTGCCCCCTCGTCTTTCTTCTCATTCGCCATGGGAGGCCGTCGGGATTTGAAAGGCTGGTCTTGCAAAGGTTCGACCAGTGCAAGCCCTAACTCCTTATATCCCGACCTCGTTGGGGATATGCAAAGAAAAACAGAGAAAAAGTAGACCACTCTTATACCACTGATCCGGATTTAAATAGGAACACAACAAATTACAGAGAAAACTATAAACACAGATATGCAGCGAAAATAATACTTCATTTCATTAATGTAAAATACTGAAATATGCTTACAAACAATAATGGAAATAAACCAGCTAGGGCGATGGAGCTTATCTATGAGAAGGGATGTGGTGGCTATATGCGTCTGAGTTATGTTACAATGAGGTTCGAAGGCCTATTTATTTTTGAGAAACAATGGAAAACCTTTAACATAACAAAACCTAACCCTAGAAGATGAAACGCCAAACTGTGGGCCCCGTTTGGGTAAATTGGTACATCAACTTTTCGGGGTCGTAACTTTGGCATACGATCTACATTTGACGCGTACAATAGCTCGTTAGAAAGATCTATCCGAGCACTACCACTTTGGGAAAGGACCCCAGATTTCCCAAAAAACGTCGTTTAGGGCCTCAAAATGGCTCCGGAAGTTCAGGACCCGAAAAACTGCTAAAAATAGTAAGTTGTGCTACAATTAAGGAAACTGAAAATGCTGAAACGGATAGTTGTGGGGGTCCAAATGGGATAGGTGGGTGGCCACCAACATCCACCTAGATAATTCCTCTCCCCTTAGGAAGCAATGGCCCCCATTGCGTTGAGTTCCTCCCTGAGATGTGGAAGCTTTTGCTGCGCTGTGTCTCTGTTGAGCTGTTCTGCAATTTCTGATGTGTCCATAAATGGTGGGAAGCATGGTCGATGACGGTCCACATTGAACACTCGGTGCAAGCGAAGGAATGGAGGAACACTGTGCTTCAAAGCATTGTTTCCCATAGCCTTGATACTGGTGTAAGGACCATGTCAGAGTGGTCTGAGTTTTTGATGGGTTCTGGTAAGGCGTTTTCTCTATAGATGCAACCAAAATTTGTTGCCCACTTGAAACTTGTGTGGTACCCCTGTGGGTGAGGAGAAGTTGTCCTGTGTTCTATCATGACGGTATCCCTTTGCTGCTGCTGCTTCTTAGAGGAACCCTTCGCAGGGGTCATGGATGTAGCAACGATCTTCCCCTTACTTTGGGAGCGAACCAGACATAAAATAAATTTCCTAGTCTATGAGATGAGCTTGCTGCCTTTCTTAGCAGCAATCAAAGAGGTGGAAGTAGGTGGGACTACCTCTGGTATCCTATATAATGAATTATCTAAAGAAATAATGACAGCACGAGGCCTTGACTCATACACAGCATGTCGCCTCCACAAATATGGCTGGCCTAATAATACATCACAAACATCTAGAGGTGTAACATCACACAATACCTCGTCTGTGGAGGGCTTGATGCTGTAGGGAAGGCGACACTTCTGGCGAGCTTTGAGATCTTGTCTTTCATGAAGCCACCCAATACTGTACGGCTGCGGGTGTGGTGTAGTAGGCAGGCTCAAGCGCTTCACGACCTCTGCTAAAACGAGGTTCTTTTGGCTGCCACTGTCGACAATGAATTGCAGCGGCGAACCCTTCACCCACATCTGTGAGTGGAAAAGATGCTGCCCTTCCTATGGATTTTCGGACTCATTTTTCTAGATCTTGGCGGTGGCAACAGTGGTGCTGGGATCCGCATCAATGATCGGCTTCCCTTTGCCATTCCCCTTGTCGGGTTCTGGCTTAGAGTCGGAACATACATCTGATTCAGAAGCCTTCAACTCGGCCACCAACGACTGCTTGGTCCGACACTCACTTGTGTTATGAGTGGGAATCTTGTGGAACTGACACCACTTTCCTGTGTCCTTCTTCGGCTTCATGGTGTTTTTCTTTTCTTGCGGCTTCGACGGGTTGTCTTGGGTCACCCCGTCTTGTTTTGTCCTTTGGGCTTCAGATTTGCAGATCCAAAGTCTTGCTTCTTCTGTTTGAACTTTTGTTCGATTTTGACAGCGTATCGGTACGCTGTGCCGAGTGAGGAGATGTTCAAGAACTCCATCTCTTCCTGGATTTATCTGTGTAGGCAGCCATGGTATTTGAGTACTAGATGCAGCTAAGAATATTTGATACCTAACCGTGTGCGAAGGGTATGAAAAATGTTTGTGAACTTTGGCACATCTTGGTCCCATCCCTGCCTCAGTGTGGTCCATTTGATGTATTTGTCCTCATAGCTTTTGACAGGGTAGTACTGCTCCTTGATGGCATTTCAGAATGATCCCCAAGTGGGTGAGGCTAAAAATAGTGAGCCTGTACTTTCGTCCTTCTGCTCACAGTAGGTTTCCCACCAGTCCTTACGTGGGGGACTGCTTTGAGAAGAGCGAAAACAATCTTTTCCTCACTTGAAAATTCACGAACAGAAAAATAACCCTCTAGCAGATTTAACCATTTATCTACGACATCTGCGTCTATATGACCCTCGAATATTGGGATTTCAAAACTAACTTGTACCTTAAAGGGTATGGTGTTTCCAGAGTAACTACTGGAAGCCGATGCGTCGCTTCTGGGTAGCTGCTGAAGGATCTGCGCAAAGCTATCTATCATCGCGTTTCCTTGTCGCTCGAGCGCTTCTTCGAGCAAGATTTTGATAGGATCTTCTGCCCCCTCATCTTTCTTCTCATCTGCCATGGGAGGTCGTCGGAATTTGCGAGGCTGGTCTTGTAAAGGTTCGACCAGTTCAAGCCCTAACTCCTTATATCCCGACCTCGTTGGGGACATGCAAAGAGAAATAGAGAAAAAGAAGACCGCTCTTATACTACTGATCCAGATTTAAACAGGAACGCAACAAATTACAGAGATAACTATAAACATAGATATGCAGCGAAAATAATACTTCATTTCATTAATGTAAAATACTGAAATATGCTTACAAACAATAATGGAAATAAACCAGCTAGGGTGATGGTAGCGTATTTTTGAGAAGAGATGTGGTGGCTACATGTCTCTGAATTGTGTTACAATGAGCCAAAAATGTCTATTTATTATTGAGAAACAATGGAAAACCCTTAACATTCCAAAACCTAACCTTAGAAGATGAAACGCCAAACTGTGGGCCTTGTTTGGGTAAATTGGTACATCAACTTCTCGGGGTCGTAACTTTCGCATACGATCTCCACTTGACACGTACAATAGCTCGTTAGAAAGATCTATCTGAGCACTACCACTTTGGGAATGGAAACATTAGTCCATGGACCCATGTTGCCCCTAGATTTCCCAAAAACATCGTTTAGGGCCTCAAAACGACTCCGGAAGTTCAGGGTCCGAAAAACTCCTAAAAATAGTAAGTTGTGCTACAATTAAGGAAATTGAAAATGCTGAAAGGGATAGTTGTGGGGGTCCAAATGGGATAGGTGGGTGGCCACCAACATCCACCTGGATCATTCCTCCCCCCTTAGGAAGCAATGGTCCCCATTGTGTTGAGTTCCTCCCTGAGATGAGGAAGCTTCTGCTGAGTTGGGTCTCTAGTGAGCTGTTCTGCAATTTCTGATGTGTCCAAAAATGGTGGGAAGCATGGTTGATGACGGTCCACATTGAACACTCGGTGCAAGCGAAGGAATAGAGGAACACTGTGCTTCAATGCATTGTTTCCCGTAGCCTTGGTACTGGTGTAAGGACAATGTCAACGTGCTTTGAGTTTCTGATGGGTTCTGGTAAGGCGTTCTCTCTTCAGATGCAACCAAACTTTGTTGCCCACTTGAAGCTTGTCTGGTACCCCTGTGGGTGAGGAGAAGTTGTAGCTGTGTTCTGTCATGACCTTATCCCTTTGCTGCTGCTGTTGCTTAGAGGAACCCTTCGCGGGGGTCATGGATGTAGCAACGATCTTCCCCTTACTTTGGGTGCGAACCAGACAGAAAATAAATTTCCTAGTCTATGAGATGAGCTTGCTTCCTTTCTTAGTAGTGATCAAAGAGGTGGCAGTAGCTGGGACTACCTCTGGTATCCTATATAATGAATTATCTAAAGAAATAATGATAGTGTGAGGCCTTGACTCATACATAGCATGTCGCCTCCACAAGTATGACTGGCCTAATAATACATCACAAACATCTAGAGGTGTAACATCATACAATACATCATCTGTGAAGGGCTTGATGCTGTAGGGAAGGCGACACTACTGGCGAACTTTGAGATTTCGTCCTTCTTGAAGCCACCCAATATTGTACGACTACATGTGTGGTGTAGTTGGTAGGCCTAACCGCTTCACGACCTCTGCTGAAACGAGATTCTTTTCGCTGCCATTTTCAACAATGAATTACAGCGGCGAACCCTTCACCCACATCTGTCAGCGGAAAAGACGCTCCCCTTCCTTTGGATTTTTGGGCTCATTTTTCTGGATCTTGGCGGTGGCAACAATGGCACTGGGATCCACATCAATGATCTGCTTCCCTTTGCCATTCCCCTTGTCGGGTTCTGGCTTAGGGTCAGAACATGCATCTGATTCAGAAGCCTTCAACTCGGCCACCAGTGATTTCTTGGTCCAACATTCACTTGTGTTATGAGTGGGACTCTTGTGGAAATCACACCACTTTCTTGTGTCCTTCTTCGGCTTCATGGTGTTGTTGTTTTCTTTTGGCTTTGACGGGTTGTCTTGGGTCACCCCGCTTTGGCTTTGTCCTTTGGGCTTCGGATTTGCAGATCCAAAGTCTCGCTTCTTTTGTTTGAACGTTTGCTCGATTTTGACAGCGTATCGATATGCTGTGCCGAGTGAGGAGATGTTCAAGAACTCCATCTCTTCCTGGATGTATCTGTGTAGGCAGTCATGGTATTTGAGTACCAGATGCAGCTCAGAATCTTTGATACCCCACTGTGTGTGAAGGGTATGAAAAATGTTTGTGAACTCTGTCATATCTTGGTCCCATCCCTGCCTCAGTGTAGCCCATTTGATGTATTTGTCCTCATAGCTTTTGACAGGTTATTACTACTCCTTGATGGCATTTTGGAATGAGTCCCAAGTGGATGTGGCTGAAAATAGTGAGCCTGTACTTTCATCCTTTTGCTCACAGTAGGTTTCCCACCAGTGCTTGACGTGGGGGGCTGCTTTGAGAAGAGCAAAAACAATCTTTTCCTGACTTGAAAATTCATGAACAGAAAAATAACCCTCTAGCAGATTTAACCATTTATCTACGACATTTGCATCTATCTAACCCTCGAATATGGCGATTTCAAAATTAACTTGTACCTTAAAGGGCGTGGTGTTCCAAAGTAGCTGCTGGAAGCTGATGCGTCGCTTCTGGATAGCTGTTGAAGGATCTTCGCAAAGCTATCCATCATCGCGTTTCTTTGCCGCTCGAGAAAGATTTTGTTAGGATCTCCTGCCCACTCGTTTTTCCTCTCATCCGCCATGGGAGGCCGTCAGGATTTGCGAGGCTGGTCTTGCAAAGGTTCGACTAGTTCAAGCCCTAACTCCTTATATCCCGACCTCGTTGGGGACATGCAAAGAAAAACAGAGAAAAAGAAGACCGCTCTAATACCACTGATCCATATTTAAACATGAACGGAACAAATTACAGAGATAACCATAAACACAAATATGCAGCGAAAATAATACTTCATTTCATTAATGCAAAATACTGAAATATGCTTACAAATAGTAATGGAAATAAACCATCTAGGGCGATGGTAGCTTATCTCTGAGAAGAGATGTGGTGGCTACATGCATCTGAATTGTGTTACAATGAGGCTCGAAGACCTATTTATTGTTGAGAAACAATAGAAAACCCTTAACATTCCAAAACCTAACCCTAGAAGATGAAATGCCAAACTGTGGCCCTGTTTGGGTAAATTGGTACATCAACTTCCCAAGGTCATAAATTTGGCATACGAACTCTGTTTGACGCGTATAATAGCTCATTAGAAAGACATATCCGAGCACTACCACTTTGGGATGGGGAATATTTGTTCATGTACCCGTGTTGCCACCAAATTTCCCAAAAAACGTCGTTTAGGGCCTCAAAACGGCTTCGGAAGTTTAGGACCCAAAAAACTACGAAAACTAGTAAGTTGTGCTACAATAAAGGAAACTGAAAATGCTGAAAGGGACAGTTGTGGGGGTCCAAATGGGATAGGTGGGTGGCCACCAACATCCACCTGGATCATTCCTCCCCCATTAGGAAGCAATGGTCGCCATTGCGTTGAGTTCCTCCCTGAGATGAGGAAGCTTTTGCTGAGCTGAGTCTCTGGTCAGCTGTTCTGCAATCTCTAATGTGTCCTGAAATGGTGGGAAGCATGGTCGACGATGGTTCACATTGAACACTCGGTGCAAGCGAAGGAATGGAGGAATGCTATGCTTCAAAGCATTGTTGCCCATAGCCTTGGTACTGGTGTAAGGACCATGTCGGAGTGGTGTGAGTTTCTGATGGGTTCTGGTAAGGCGTTCTCTCTGCAGATGCAACCAAATTTTGTTGCCCACCTGAAGCTTGTGTGGTACCCCTGTGGGTGAGGAGAAGTTGTTCCTATGTTCTGTCATGACCATATCCCTTTGCTGCTGCTGCTACTTAGAGTAACCCTTCGCGAGGGTCATGGATGTAGCAACGATCTTCCCCTTACTTTGGGAGAAAACTAGACAGAAAATAAATTTCCTAGTCTGTTAGATGAGCTTGCTGCCTTTTTTAACAGCGATCAAAGAGGTGGCAGTAGGTGGGACTACCTCTGGTATCCTATATAATGAATTATCCAAAGAAATAATGACAGTGCGAGGCCTTGACTCACACACAACATGTCGTCTTTACAAGTATGGTTGGCCTAATAATACATCACAAACATCTAGAGGTGTAACATCACACAATACTTCATCTGTGAAGGGCTTGATGTTGTAGGGAAGGCGACACTGCTGGCGAACTTTGAGATCTCCTCCTTCATGAAGCCACCCAATATTGTAGGGCTGCGGATGTGGTGTAGTTGGTAGGCCCAACCGCTTCATGACCTCTGCTAAAACGAGGTTCTTTTGGCTGCCACTGTTGACAATGAATTACAGTGGCGAACCCTTCATCCACATTTGTGAGTGGAAAAGACGCTCCCCTTCCTCTGGATTTTCGGGCTCATTTTTCTGGATCTTGGCAGTGGCAACAGTGGCGCTAGGATCCGCATCAATGATCTGCTTCCCTTTGCCATTCCCCTTGTCGGGTTTTAGCTCAGGGTCAGAACATGCATCTGATTCAGAAGTCTTCAAGTCTTCTACCAGCGACTGCTTGGTCCGGCACTCACTTGTGTTATGAGTGGGACTCTTGTGGAACTCACACCACTTTCCTGTGTCCTTCTTCAGCTTCATGGTGTTGTTCTTTTCTTGCGGTTTCGACGGGTTGTCTTGGGTCACCCCGCATTGGCTTTATCCTTTGGGCTTCGGATTTGCAGATCCAAATTCTCGCTTTTTCTGTTTGAACTTTTGCTCGATTTTGACAGCGTATCGGTACGCTGTGCCGAGTGAGGAGATGTTTAAGAACTCCATCTCTTCCTGGATGTATCTGTGTAGGTAGCCACGGTATTTGAGTACTAGATGCAGCTCAGAATATTTGATACCCAACTGTGTGTAAAGGGTATGAAAAATGTTTGTGAACTTTGGCACATCTTGGTCCCGTCCCTGCCTCAGTGTGGTCCATTTGATGTATTTGTCCTCATAGCTTTTGGCAGGGTAGTACTGCTCCTTGATGGAATTTCGAAATGAGTCCCAAGTGGGTGTGGCTGAAAATATTGAGCCTGTACTTTCATGCTTCTACTCATAGTAGGTTTCCCACCAGTTCTTGACGTGTGGGGCTGCTTTGAGAAGAGCGAAAACAATCTTTTCTTGACCTGAAAATTCATGAACAGAAAAATAACCCTCTAGTAGATTTAACAATTTATCTACGGCATCTGCGTCTATCTGACCCTCGAATATGGGGATTTCAAAATTAACTTGTACCTTAAAGGGCGTGGGGTTTCCATAGTAGCTACTGGAAGTCGATGCGTCGCTTCTGGGTAGCCGTTGAAGGATCTGCACAAAGCTATCCATAATCGTGTTTCTTTGCTGCTCGAGCGCTTCTTTGAGAAAGATTTTGATAGGATCTCCTGCCCCCTTGTCTTTCTTTTCATTCGCCATGGGAGGCCGTCGGGATTTGCGAGGCTGGTCTTGCAAAGGTTCGACTAGTTCAAGCCCTGACTCCTTATACGCCGACCTCGTTGGGGACATGCAAAGAAAAACAGAGAAAAAGCAGACCACTTTGATACCACTGATCCAGATTTAAACATGAACACAACAAATTACAGAGATAACCATAAACATAGATATGCAGCAAAAATAATACTTCATTTCATTAATGTAAAATACTGAAATATGATTACAAATAGTAATGGAAATAAACTAGCTAGTGCGATGGTAGCTTATCTCTGAGAATAGATGTGGTGGCTATATGTCTCTGAATTGCATTACAATGAGTCTTGAAGGCCTATTTATTATTGAGAAACAATGGGAAACCCTTAACATTCCAAAACCTAACCTTAGAAGATGAAACACCAAACTGTGGGCCCCTTTTGGGTAAATTGGTATATCAACTTCTTGGGGTCGTAACTTTGGCATATGATCTTCGTTTGACGCGTACAATAGCTTGTTAGAAAGATCTATGCGAGCACTACCACTTTGGGAAGGGAAACATCGGTCCAAGGACCCATGTTGCCCCCAAATTTTCCAAAAAACGTCATTTAGAGCCTCAAAACGGCTTCGAAAGTTCAGGACCCGAAAAACTGCTAAAAATAGTAAGTTGTGCTACAACTAAGAAAACTGAAAATGTTGAAAGGGACAGTTGTGGGGGTCCAAATGGGATAGGTGGGCGGCCACCAACATCCACCTGGATCATTCCTTGCCCCTTAGGAAGCAATGGTCCCCATTGCGTTGAGTTCCTCCCTGAGATGAGGAAACTTCTGCTGAGCTGGGTCTTTGTTGGGTTGTTCTGCAATCTCTGATGTGTCCAGAAATGGTTGGAAGCATGGTCGACGACGGTCCACATTGAACACTAGGTGCAAGCAAAGGAATGGAGGAATGATGTGCTTCAAAGCATTGTTGCCCTTAGCCTTGGTACTAGTGTAAGAACCATGTCAGAGTGGTCTGAGTTTCTGATGGGTTCTGGTAAGGCGTTCTCTCTACAGATGCAACTAAAATTTGTTGCCCACCTGAAGCTTGTGTGGTACCCCCGTGGGTGAGGAGAAGTTGTTCCTTTGTTCTATCATGACCGTATCCCTTTGCTGCTATTGCTACTTAGAGGAACCCTTCGCAGGGGTCATGGATGTAGCAATGATCTTCCCCTTACTTTGGGAGCGAACCAGATAGAAAATAAATTTCCTAGTTTGTGAGATGAACTTGCTTCCCTTCTTAGTAGTGATAAAAAAGGTGGCAGTAGGTGGAACTACCTCTGGTATCCTATATAATGAATTATCCAAAGAAATAATGACAGTGCGAGGCCTTGACTCATACACAACATGTTGCCTCCACAAGTACGGCTGGCCTAATAATACATCACAAACATCTAGAGGTGTAACATCACACAATACCTCGTCTGTGAAAGGCTTGATGGTGTAGGGAAGGCGACACTGCTGGCGAACTTTGAGATCTTGTCCTTCATGAAGCCACCCAATACTGTACGATTGTGGGTGTGGTCTAGTTGGTAGGCCCAACCACTTCACGACCTCTTCTGAAACGAGTTTATTTTGGCTACCACTGTCGACAATGAATTGAAGCGGCGAAACCTTCACCCACATTTGTGAGTGGAAAAGACGCTCACCTTCCTCTGGATTTTCGGGCTCATTTTTCTAGATCTTGGCAGTGGCAACAATGGCATTGGGATCCGCATCAATGATCTGCTTCCCTTTGCCATTCCCCTTGTCGGGTTCTAGCTTAGGGTTGGAACATGCATCTCATTCAGAAGCCTTCAACTCAGCCATCAGCGACTGCTTGGTTCGACACTCACTTGTGTTATGAGTGGGACTCTTGTGGAACTCACACCACTTTCCTGTGTCCTTCTTCGGCTTCATGGTGTTGTTCTTTTCTTGCGGCTTCGACGGGTTGTCTTGGGTCACCCTGCCTTGGTTTTGTCCTTTGGGCTTAGGATTTGCAGATCCAAAGTCTCGCTTCTTCTGTTTGAACTTTTGCTTGATTTTGACAGCGTATCGGTATGTTGTGCCGAGTGAGGAGATGTTCAAGAACTCCATCTCTTCCTGGATGTATCTGTGTAGGCAACTACGGTATTTGAGTACCAGATGCAGCTCAGAATCTTTGATACCCAGCTGTGTGTGAAGGGTATGAAAAATGTTTGTGAACTCTGGCACATCTTGGTCCCATCCCTGCCTCAGTGTGGTCCAATTGATGTATTTGTCCTCATAGCTTTTGACAGGGTAGTATTGCTCCTTGATGACATTTCAGAATGAGTTCCAAGTGAGTGTGGCTGAAAATAGTGAGCTTATACTTTCATTCTTCTGCTCATAGTAGGTTTCCCACCAGTGCTTGACGTGGGTGGCTGCTTTGAGAAGAGCGAAAACAATCTTTTCCTGACTTGAAAATTCATGAACAGAAAAATAACCCTCTAGTAGATTTAACCATTTATCTATGGCATTTGCGTCTATCTGACCCTCGAATATGGGGATTTTAAAATTAACTTGTACCTTAAAGGGCGTGGTGTTTCCAGAGTAGCCACTGGAAGCCGATGCGTCGCTTCTGGGTAGCCGCTGAAGGATCTGCGCAAAGCTATCCATCATCGCATTTCTTTGCCACTCGAGTGCTTCTTCGAGTAAGATTTTGATAGGATCTCATGCCCCCTTGTTTTTCTTCTCATCCGCCATGGGAAGCTGTCGGGATTTGCGAGGCTGGTCTTGCAAAGGTTTGACTAGTTCAAGAACTAACTCCTTATATCCCGACCTCGTTGGGGACATGCAAAGAAAAACAGAGAAAAAGCAGACCGCTCTGATACCACTGATCTGGATTTAAATAGAGATGTAACAAATTACAGAGATAACCATAAACACGGATATACAGTGAAAATAATACTTCATTTCATTAATATAAAATACTGAAATATGCTTACCAATAGTAATGGAAATAAACCAGGTAGGGTGATGGTAGCTTATATCTGTGAAGAGATGTGGTGGCTACATGCCTTTGAATTGTGTTACAATGGGGCTCGAAGGCCTATTTATTTTTGAGAAACAATGGAAAGCCTTTAACATTCCAAAACCTAACCCTAGAAGATGAAACGCCAAACTGTGAGCCCTGTTTGGGTAAATTGGTACATCAACTTCCCGGGGTCGTAACTTTGGCATACGATCTCCATTTGACGTGTACAATAGCTCATTAGAAATATCTATCCGAGCACTACCACTATGGGAAGGGCAACATCGGTCCATGGACCCATGTTGCCCCCAAATTTCCCAAGAAATATCATTTATGGCCTCAAAACGGCTCCGAAAGTTCAGGACTCGAAAAACTGCTGAAAATAGTAAGTTGTGCTACAATTAAGGAAACTGAAAAATGCTGAAAGGGACATTTGTGGGGGTCAAAATGGGATAGGTGGGTGGCCACCAACATCCACCTAGATCAAATGGCGCACAAAAATGCTTCCACATCCTCATCCTTTATTGAGAGTGCATCTGCCACAACATTTTGCTTCCCTTTTTTGTAGATGATTTCAAAGTCATAACCCAACATCTTTGTGACCTATTTTTGTTGCTCTTCAGAGGATAATCTTTGTTCTAAAAAGTATTTAAGACTATTATGATCTATTTTTACCTTGAAATGTCTTCCCATTAGGTAGGGTCGCCATTTCTAAAGTGCATGTAGTATTGCCAACATTTCCTTCTCATAAATAGCTTTGTCTAAATACTTTCCCTTGATTGGACGACTTTCGAAAATAATGAGTCTTTCGTCTTGCATTAAAACAACGCCAATTCCATTTCCCGAAGCATCACATTCCACAATAAAGGTTTTTGTGAAGTCTGGTGTAGCTAACACTGGTGCTTGGCACATTGCCTCTTTAAGATGTTTGAAGGTGTTTGTTGCTTCTGGAGTCTATGAAAATGCATCTTTTTTCAATAATGTTGTTAGACGTGTTGCTATTCTCCCATAATTCTTAACAAACTTGCGATAATACCTTGTCAACCCGAGAAATCCTCGCAAATGCTTTATGGATGTGGGGATTTTCCATCCCTTAATGGCTTTAATTTTGCTAAGAAATACCTTAACACCTTCATGAGATACAATATGACCCATATATTCCACCTTTTGTACTCCAAAGAAACATTTGGAGCTTCTTGCATATAATTGTTTTTCCTTCAATAGTTTGAGCACCTTGTCAACATGTTCAACATGATCCTTCCAAGACTCGCTATAGATTAGTATATCATCAAAAAATACTAACACAAATTTTCTAAGGAAGGGTTTGAAAATGGAATTCATCAAACCTTGAAATATAGAAGGCGCATTGGTAAGGCCAAAAGGCATGACCAAAAATTCATAATGATCCTCATGAGTTCTAAATGATGTTTTTGGAATGTCTTCAGTCTTCATTCTGATTTGATGATATCCTGAGCGAAGATCCAACTTGGTGAAGTAAATTGGTCCATGCAATTCATCCAATAATTCATCAATCACAGGAATGGAAAATTTATCTTTAATAGTGAGCTTGTTGAGCTCCCTATAATCCGGACACATGCACCATGATCCATCCTTCTTATGCACCAATACTACTGGAGCAGAGAAATTTTTTTGACTAGGTTAAATTATACCAGCCTCTAGCATTTCTGCAACCATATGCTCAATTTCACTCTTTTGGGCATAGGGATATCTGTATGGCTTGATGTTTGGAGGAATACTTCCTGGAATCAAATGAATAGCATGATCATGATCATGAATAAGTGGGAGACCTTTGGGAGTCTCAAATACCTTGGAATGATTGTCCAAGGCTTTTTGGATATCTGGAGAAATAGATGATTTCGATGTGGGAACTTCTAGCAAACATAATTGTGCAATTACACCTCATTGTTCCTTATTTAGAAGCTTTTTCGTACTATTAGAGCTAATTACCTTTCCCTGTTTCCCTGCAATACCCCTTAATTCAACTTCCTTTCCTTCCGCACAAAATTTCATGAAAAGTCTTAAAAATTAAAAGCTATTGTACCCAAGGATTGTAGTCATTGGACTCCTAGTACAACATCAGCACCACTCATTGGAATGGAAAGCATTAGGCTATTCAATACATATTCTCCCATAAATAGCTTGATATTATGGCACTTTCCAGATAAATTTATGGTTCCTCCACTTGAAACCATCACTTGACACTTTGGTGCTAGATATATGAAGCAATTCAATTCTTTTGCTATCTTACAATGAATAAAATTATGGGAACTTCCTGAATCAATCAACACTATTACATTTTTCTTTTTGATATGTCCTTCTATCTTGATAGTTTGAGGATTGGTAATTTTAGCTAATGCATTACAACATATGGTCGGATTCATTTCTTCTTTATATAGGGTTTTTTCTTTGAGTATATCCTCTTCTTTTGAAATTTCTTGTTCCTTTTTTTCCTCATCTTCACACTCTATGTAGAATAATTTCTTCTCAGCACACTTATGAACTTTAGTGTATTTGCTATCACAACTGTAACAAAGCCCTTTTGCTCTTTTTTATTCCAATTTTTGTGATGTCAACCTTGTAGGTTGTGGAAGGCTATGGGCAACAATATTTCCATCTTTATAGTTGTGAGTGGTAGGCTTCCTTGTTGGCATAATTTTGCTTTCCATTTTTCTTGCTAACCTGAATTCCTTCTCCAATGAATCAGGTTCCCAAAGGTGAATCTCATGTTGGATATTATCCTTTAAAGTCCATATGAACACATCAATCCTATGCTCCTCTGGAATATCTTTTACCCTTATGTTAAATTTTTGGAAGTCCTCAATGTGCTCCATCATTGAACCCTTTTGTTTGAGATTTACCAATTGGCTAAAAAGGGTGTTGCTTTTTGTATCCTCATAATGTGCTATCACTTCTTCTGTAAAAATTGCCTAAGTGACGATTTGTTTACAAGAGCAAAGCCATCGATACCATACAAATTGCTTTGGTTCCAAATATAAAGTTGCAATACGTACCTTTTGTGTGTTTTGCACATTATGGAGATCGAAAAATTGCTCCATCTGTAGTATCCATGTTCTGGGATCTTTGCCATCAAAATTCCTCATATCGATTTTTGGAACATGGTGGGTCTTTAATCCAACATTAGAGTCTATGAAATCATGATTAACATTTCTTTTGTTCTCATCATCAGTTTCCTTTACTACCCTTTCACCATTAGTGACCATTTCTTGTAGCAACTCATTCAAATTCATCCTCAATTCTTCCATCTTAGTGTCCATGCCATTCATCTTAGCTTCTACGCTTCTTTAAACCATGCATCCTAGCTTCCATCTTAACTTGCATGCCATTCATATTAGCTTCCATGCCATTCATCTTGGCTTCATTTACCTTTAGTGAGAGTGAAATTTGTTGTACTTGGTCTTGTAATTTTGATATATCATGTTGCATTTCTTCCTCTTCTTCACGAGTTATGCTAGAGCTTTCAGGTTGCTTACTAGGTGTTTCAATTTTCTTTCTTCAGGGCATTAATTAATGCTAATAATTCTTCACTATTCCCTTTAAATCCCTTCAAACTAATTTTTCAAACCAATCATATGCAAAATTTTAAAAAACTACACACCTTTTTTTCACTTTATAAGAGCCCAATATTGAATACGTTATATCTCTATAACTGCGGATCTCGAATTACTAAAATCTCGTCTTGTGGTAGCCCTTTGAGTCATCTTTCTAACCCCTCAAGTCTGATCAAGATTGGATTCTCCAAGGAAGAGTTATGCCAAATCTCCCACGGTGACCTGATTATAGAATAGTTTAGTAGAGCAAATTTGTATGATGTTCCATGTGTCACTGTTTCAATATTAATATCTGAAACTTATGCACATAAAACTACAGGGCGTCCTCTTTCTAAAACTTCTTACGAAATTTCAATCTAATGCTCAAAACAAACGTTATGATGATTTTCCCCAGTTCGCCTGTTTGGAATGTATTTCAGGAGTCTGCAAAAATGCCAACTTCCTCAGATCATATCTCCGTGAATATAGCGAGACGAGCTCTGAAATTTGGAACCCAAGTTCAGAACGATTTCGGCCCAAATGGGTTTTTTTTTAGCTTCTGAAACGTCGCAGAAAAAAAAGTTATAGTGAAAATTCCACGATGACCTGTTTGGAGCAGCGAAACTCTAGAATCCAAAGCTCTGATACCAAATGTTAGGAAACTAGCTCACAAAAAGATAGAAAAGATAGATCAACGCCTTAAAATTCAACCTCTTCAAGGGGGAAACCTCCTTTACATTATACAATTAAACAATTCTTGGATGATACAAATGACTAAACCTCCCTTCTATATATAGGAGTCTAAGGGGTCACAATGTAATCAAGTTGACATAACAATAATAACATAAGGGCAGAAAAATAACAATAGTGGGTTTCTATGGGGCATACTAATAACAATATAGGGACAATAAGGGCACAATAATAACAATAAGGGATACAATGGCAATAGTAATTGGGGAATCAATAGTATTATAAGGTCTAATAGCGTGTAGCTGAGGAAGGATCACAAGAGTGACTGTGAATAGAAAAAGTGTAAATCCTCCCTTGAGACAACCCTAACATATATCCCCAATCCGCATCCTCATCATTGCCTAGGCCACCTTCAACGTTGACAAGTACGAACCATGTGCTAGACGGGTACTTCTGCCTATCGTCAAGCATACATCCCTCCCTGTAGCACGTCAACCTTCCCACTGACACCCTCCTAGTCTAGGGTTCTTCCATCGCCACATCCGATAGATGGTCCATGACCTCTTGAGGTATGGGAGCTATTGTGTCATTCTCTCGAATTATGGTCAAATTATATTTTTTTATTACTTTTTGAGTAGGTGAAGTAATCATTCAATTGCATTTTGCAAACACATGAAGAGGACTTGCAAACGAAGATAGTGATATTTTTTGAAATTTTTTCATTGTGTATATTTTAAGATATTGATTTTTTATTCAACCTCTCTAAAATTTTTCAAAAAAGATTGAGGCGTTATATTTAAATGAAATTAGATAAAAATATCATATGAATTCAAAATTGTCATACTCATATGGCATTGGATAGAGGGTTCCTTCCCGAATCCAACATGATCAACTCTGTCACTTAAAGACATTATGCTTGGAGTCCACTAGGGTATAAGATGATGTTGCAGAGAAATTTGCAAAAGAGGAGATAAAAACTGTGTTTGAAGACCACAACAACTCGATCAAGCGCCTAAAATGCTTTATCGAGTGTTTCAAATTCAAATTTTAAATTGCTCAATCGATTGAGCCCTTAATGTGGTTAAACAAAGGCTTAATCGAGCTATAGGCTTGATCCAGCTATCATAACTATCTTAAAAAAAGAAAAAGAAATGAAGCCCCTCATTAACTTGTCTATAAGCTAATTATAAAATTTATATATTGCAAAAAATAATTTTATAATATTCGAATATATTCCAAATTCTAATTAGCTCTAATTATAAATTCAAATTTTATTTTATTTTACCAAGAGAATAATTATAATAATATACAATAACTTCTATAAAAAGATTTTAACTTTGGCTTTTTCAATTTTGAAATTAATTGAAATGATAATTTGTTTATTGTTTGATTTAAATATAACATATTTTATACTTATTCATTTTAATTAGGAGAAATATAATAAAACAAATCAACTTATATTAAATAAATAAATACAACAACAAACTAAACTAAGATAAAAATTTATAATATTATTAATTTTAAATCTAGATTACTCAAATTCAAATTAGTCAATTAATGTTTTAGAATTAATGAAATCTTTATGTTTTAATTATTTTAAAAATAAATATTGCAATCTTAAGTTAGGATTAAAAAATTCTATATACTTCGTACTTGTGTAGAGTGAGGAGAGAATTGAGTGAAATCCCATTTTATAGGTTGAGAGAGATTTATAACCACACATATCATTGCATCCATTACAACTATATTAATTCTAGCTTACAAATATTACAACTACATTAATTATTACTACACTTATTTATTTTCTTGAACACAAGTGGATATTATTGTAGTGTGTGTGTGTGTGTGTGTAAAAGGGAATCATGTTTATTAACTCTTTAGTGAATTTTATAAAATATAAATCTTCAGCAAGTCAAATTCACATTTTTGAGTTACACTTATTCATATAAAAAATATAATATTTATTAAATCAAATTGATAAATTTTCTTATATTTAATCAATTTATTATTTAAATTATATTTATAATAAATTTGTTATTTAAATTATAACATTGAAAACTTAAATCATATTAAAAACTATTTTTTAAGTTACCAAATTATAAATATAAGAATATTACAATTTCAATTGCAAGTGGGATAGAATCCTTTTTCAAATTTATACTCCAAAACACTAGAAATGCAATGAGAAATTAATCTACACCATTGTTAATTACCTATTCAAATGTAAATAGTAATTGTTTATGGCTTTTTTTAATTATCAAATATTTATAATTTTAAAGTTTGCATATCATTATTGATATTTACATAAATTTTAAAATTTCCAGCTTTATGGCTCGATCGAGCTCCTAACCTGGGGTTACATAGGAGATCGATAGAGAGTTATTTTTAATGTTCCATCGAGCTACTTTTTTAGCGCTCAAGGAGCTTGGTCGAGTGTTTAAAAAAGGCTCGATCAATTGCTTAAATGGCTTGATCGAGCCATCATTTTTTCCACCCAAATGCGCTCTCTCTCACCAAAAAGTGTAACTCAGCTTGATGCTTTCACCCTCCTACCTAATTTTAAGAATGAGAAATTAATGGAGACCATTACTATTAGAAGTGATCATAATGGCCTACTTAAACCACCATAGGTAAGTAGATAGGTAAGTGGTGTGTTTGTTATTTTCTATTCCATTTCAAGTTATGTGTGTTGTTTTTTACTTTTTTCAATTATCAATTAATTTATAAATGACTCCTTATTGTTCCTAATGAATGTCTAAGTTTGTTGTCCTTTGTTGTGCCCAATTTATATAAAAAAACATAGGCACATCAAGGCTCATCAATGAAGACAACAATGTTTTTCAACATCACTTTAATGATTTTTGGAATGATGAACTTGGGATGGATCTAAGATGTGTATGTAGTTATTTTTCTCTATATTCATCACTTACATGCATATATTGTGATAATGCAATAACCTTATGTCTCCTCCTCCTTAAAACCTTTATTATTGAATTATTAGAATGGTAATTTATTCTTCCTCATTTCTGAAGCTTTCTTCCTCCCTCTTCCTCTTCCACAAATATTTCTCTCTCCCTCTCTCTCTCCTCCATTGTCTCCCACAAATATCTCTCTATCTTTATCTCTCTCCTACTTGTCCTCTCTTTTCATGCCCACTAAACCCACCCTTTCTCTCACTCTTCTCCCCCATATCTCTCACAACCTTTCACTCACTCACTCTCCTTATCTCCCTCTCTCACCTTTCCACACCCATCATTGTTTCTTTGTCTCTCTTAGTTATCCCCTCTATCCCTCCCTCTTCACCCCACCTATATCCTCCTCCTCCTCTCTCTCTCTCTCTCTTTATCCCTCCCCTCCTTCCCCCAACCTCAACCCTTCCTCCATTTCCCCTTTGCAAGACTTCCAAGGGACTTCCTGTTGAAAAGTGTGCAACAAGAAATGATAAATTTAGAATGTGCTAAAAATAGAACTTCTAAAATAGCAGTTTGGCCAATGAGCATTTTGGCCACCTTGGGTGAGAGGTGAAACTGCTAAAAATAGAATCTTCTAAAAATATCATTTCTGGGTCCCTTCCTATTTTTAGCAGTCCTTGGTCTAACTATAGGAAGTAAAAACGAATTTGGTCTTAACAACAGTTTAAAATATTAATTAATTAATCTCTATTAGTTAATTAATTATGGAAAATTAAACTTGAAGTCTTTGTGAGAACATGCAATTAGTTGTCCCACTGATTGAGGAATTTATCCTTGATTTTCTCCACTAATTGAGGAATCAAGTATGAGTTCTATAATGAGAGGATCAGTTGACTTAGTCAAGTCCAGTTAGATTAATTTAACAAGTTGTTAAATTAATGAGATTTAGTTTTTTAATGCTTGCATGCATGTGACAACTATTATTTCAGATAACTGAGGATTCCCTCATGGATAACTGATGCATACTAGTTCAGACAGAGACCCAGTTGAGTTCAGATGAGGTATAGTGTACTATCATATGCTTGGATATTTCTAGTAAGTATTCCTTGCATGGAGAAGGATCTATTTCCAAGAGAAATACGTAATATAGGAGATTGGAGGACTTGTGGCCTATATATTGAGGCCTAGGTAGTCTATGATCTTCATCTTTTGATTGCAGAGAGTAAAATATAGCTCTTGAGCTTATTCTTTTTGTAAATAGAACAAGATTTCCACTTGATTGATAATACAGATAGGGGATTTATGCTGGTGCTTTCCCCAATGATATATCTTGTGTTATGGTTGATTATTTCTCTTGATCAGTTATATGTGTTTATGCTTGATGTTGCTCATGAAATCGATTATGCTTCTGCTTAATGTTTTGTAGAACTAGATCAAGTATTATTCTTTAATACATTGCATATATCAATTTGATCTACTGGTGTGAAATTTCTACATGGTATCAGACTTAGCTGATTTGTAGAAAAATTCTACATGGTATCGGAGCACAGGTGATCAAGGAAGAATAGTATACAGGCAAGAGAAATTTGAAGTTTATTATTTGGGATATAGATCTCAAGTTCTTATCACATCTATTTCACCAATGGCTTTCTATGGTTTGAGGCTTGAGTATGCCCTTGATGGCAGCTCAAACTACATATCTTGGAAGGATTGCATGGAGGCAGTATTGGAAGATAACGGCCTTAAGGACTTCATTGATCAAGAAGTCCCTAAGCCTACTTATGCTACTCAACTGGCGGAATGGAAGAAATGTGTGGCTAGAGCTAGGAGAATAATCGTGGAGGGAGTTCGAGATCACATAATTTCGAGCCTCCATGGGAAGGAGACTCTGCATGCAATGTGGAAAACATTGAAAGATTTATATCAGAATAGAAATGATCAGAAGAAGCTGTCATTGAAGGAAAAACTTCGCAAGATCAAGTGTGAAAGGGTGACATTATCTCTATGTTCTTGAACAAGCTCACCACCTGCAGGGATGAGCTTGCAAGTGTAGGGGTCGTGATTGCTGCTGTTGATATGGTGAGTCTAGCACTCCTTGGCATTCCTAAGAGTTGGAATAGCTACCAGGACTCAATGAATGGAAGGGACAAACTGCTAGATTGGGAATGACTATGGTTGGATTTGATGCAGGAGGAGATCAGACGGAGCACTAGGGATGGAGCTTCTTCATAAAAACATGATGATGAAGAGAACTTGGCTTTAGCATCTAAAGCTAAGAAAGGGAAAGGGAAGGCATCCCAATCCAAGTCTTCTCAAGGAGGGAAGAAGTTTGACAAGTCGAAGGTGAGATTCTTTCATTGTCATGAGTTGGGCCATTATGCTACTAGTTGCCCAAAGAAGAAGTCCAAGAAAGGTTCCTCCAAGGAATATGATGGTGATGCACTAGCTTCACAGTTTGTGATGGATTTCTCACTTATTGCATGCATGGTTTCATCTAGTACTTGTACAGTGGAGCCCCTTTCCACATGTCCGGTGACAAGAATATTTTCAGCACTTTGGAGGAGAATGATCTCCAAATACAGATCAAGATGGGTGATGACAGAAAGTACCGTGTCTCAGGTGAAGGTACAATCGTGTTTCAGAGGGAGCATGGTTCTCCCCTCACTCTTTCTAATGTTATGTACGTACCAGGGCTGAAAAAGAATCTTGAGTCTATTGCTATGCTTGAGGATAAAGGCTATGATGTAGTCTTTAGTTTGGGAAAGGTTTTCCTAAGGCATATCGGCACTGGACAGATCAAATAGATAGGGATTTGAATTAAGAATCTCTATAAGTTACAGGTAGAAGACTGTACTGCATTGAGTTCCAAAGCAGAGGTGGTGCATGGTCAAGATATTGGTGAGTTATGGCATAGGAGACTGGGCCACTTGCATCATGGGGCCTTGAAGATCATGCAACAAATTTCTACCGGATTACCTAAGTGCAAGCTCAAGCAAACGAGCACATGCAAAGGTTTCACTTTGGGTAAGTATGCAAAAGCTTCCTTTCATGATCGGGATAGTAGAGCAGGAGTAGTTCTGGAGCGAGTTCATTCAGATGTATGTGGGCCTTTCTCTACAACCTCCACAACAAAGCATAGGTACTATGTTATTTTTGTTGATGATTTTTCTCGTAGATGTTGGATCTACCTCATGAAAAAGAAGGATCAAGCCTTCTTGAAGTTTTGTGAGTTCAAAGCTTTGGTAGAGAAAGAATCAGGGATGAAAATAAAGGCCTTGTGGATTGATAACAGTGGAGATTATGTTTCCCAATAGTTTGAGGACTTCTGTGCTTCAGAAGGAATTAAAAGGGAACTCACGGCACCTCATAACCCACAATAGAATGGGGTGGCTGAAAGGAAGAATGGATATATTGTGGGAGAAGCTCGAGCGCTGTTGCAAGACCAAAGCCTACCACTTCATCTGTGGGCTGAGGCATGCAATACATCAGTATATCTTCAGAACAGAAGTCCTCATCATGTTGGCGATGAAGACACCTATAGAGGATTTTTCGGGGAAGCGACCAGATGTGAGTCACTTCCACATCTTTGGATCACCAGTCTTTTGTCATGTGACCAAATATGCTCGGAAGAAGCTAGACCCAACAAGTGAGTTGGGAATACTTGTGGGGTACATGGATACACCTGAAAATTATCATGTGTTTCTACCTACCAGTTAGAGGACCATAGTGCGTAGGGATCTAAAGTTTGATGAGCAGTGAGCCATTCGAGTGTCACTTGGGAGGGAGTTCAAGTTGCATGGTGATGATTAGGAACTATTAGTTCCTAAGGAGGAGGAGCCTCCTGATGATGTGGATCAGCCACATGCAGAGATTCTAGTAGTGGAGATCACCATTGCTGGAGAGTCTTCCAGAGATGGTCAGAAACGCTCACGGGAAGCTGACAGATTGATGCAGGATGCGAGAGAGAATGTGGGGCAGCCATCTTCTCAGTGCAAAAAGAAGAGATCTCCCGATAGATATGCTGGCTACATGGCCCTGGTTGGGGAGTGTGTAGCGACCAAGCCTTCTTCTTTTGAGGAGGCAGTGCAACAGCCAATTTGGGAGAATACAATGGTAGAGGAGTACGATTTTATCATGTAGAACAATGTGTGGGATGTTGTCCCTAGATCGGGGGACAAGTCAGTGGTTACTTCCTGATGGCTTTACAAGGTAAATGAGGCAACTGATGATAGTATTGAGAAACACAAGGCAAGGTTTGTTGCCTATGGTTTCTCACAGGTGGAGGGGATTGACTATGATGCGACATTTGCTCCTATTATAAGGTACACATCGATCAGATCGATTCTAACACTATCAACACAAATGGATTGGAAGATCCATCAGATGGATGTGAAGACAACTTTCCTCAATGGAGAGATTGACGGAGAGGTATACATAGAGCAGCCTGAGGGATTTGAGACCTTCAATCGTGAGTCGCATGTGTGTCGGCTCAAGTGAGCATTGTATGGGTTGGAGCAAGCACCTCGTGCTTGGTATACCAGGATCGACAACTATTTCACCGGGTTGGGCTTCACCAAGAGTGAAGCGGATGCGAACCTCTACCACATCATGGTAGAAGGTAAGCTATTGATTATTGTACTTTATGTTGATGATCTGATTTTGATAGGTGATGATCAGTTGATCAAGTCTTTCAAGGTCCTGTTTGAGATGAAGGACATGGGCCTCATGCACTACATTCTAGGCATGGAGGTGTGATAGAGAGATGGGGAAGTATTTGTGTCTCAAGGCAAGTATGCCAATGAGATACTCAGACGCTTCCACATGGAGATGTGCAAGCCCATGGAGACTCCTCTAGCAGGTAACTGGAGGAAGGAGGATGCTACTTCAAGTGAGGTAGTAGCTGCTACTGTTTATTGGCAGCTTGTGGGTTCACTTATGTATCTAGTGAACACACGACCGGATTTGTGCTTTGCAATGAACCAGCTAAGTCAAGCTATGGTTCAGCCAACCAACTTATTGTGGAAGGCGACAAAGCATGTGCTGAGATATATTAGAGGAACTACATAGTATGGATTATGGTACAGGCGGACAGAGGGAGTGAATCTCCGAGGCTTCACGAATGCAGATTGGGCAGGTAGTCCATCAGACAGGAAGAGCACTTCTGGAGGAATCTTCAACCTTGGGTTAGCTGCGGTTTCTTGGTATAGCAGGAAACAAAGATCAATTGCACTTAGCTCAGCAGAGGCTGAATACATGACTGTTAGTCAGGCTGCATGTGAGGCCATATGGATGCAGAAAATTCTAGTGGGATTGTTTGGTCAGATGATGGATCCTACCGTGATATATTGTGATAATCAGAGTTGCATTAAACTCTCTGAGAATCTAGTGTTTCATGATAGGTCCAAGCATATAGATATCCGTTATCATCATCTACGGGATTGTGTGGTCAAGAGGATCATGATGTTGCTATACATTTCGACCTAGGAATAGGATGCAGATATTTTGACAAAGGCATTGTCAAAGGGCAAGTTTGAGTTCCATAGAGACAGGGTTAGGGTTGCTAATAATCCATTTCTTATTGAGAGGGAGTGTTGAAAAGTGTGCAACAAGAAATGCTAAATTTAGAATGTGCTAAAAATAGAACTCCTAGAAATAGCACTTTTAAAAATAGAAGTTTGGCCAATGAGCATTTTGGCCACCTTAAGTGAGAGGTGAAACTGCTAAAAATAGAATCTTCTAAAAATAACATTTCTGGGTCCCTTCCTATTTTTAGCAATCCCTGGTCTAACTTTAGGAAGTAAAAACGAATTTGGTCTTAACAACAATTTAAAATATTAATTAATTAATCTCCATTAGTTAATTAATTATGGAAAATTAAACTTCAAGTCTTTGTGAGAACATGCAATTAGTTGTCCCACTGATTGAGGAAATTATCCTTGATTTTCTCCACTGATTGAGGAATCAAGTATGAGTTCTATAATGAGAGGATCAATTGACTTAGTCAAGTCCAATTAGATTAACTCAAGTTGTTAAATTAATGAGATATAGTTTGTTAATTCTTGCATGCATGTGGCAACTATTATTTCAGATAACTGAGGATTCCCTCATGGATAACTGATGCATGTCAGTTCAGATAGAGACCCAGTTGAGTTCAGATGAGGGATAGTGTACTATCAGATGCTTGGATATTTCTAGTAAGTATTCCTTGCATGGAGGACCTATTTCCAAGAGAAATATGTAATATAGGAGATTGGAGGACTTGTGGCCTATATATTGAGGCCTAGGTAGTCTATGATCTTCATCTTTTGATTGCAGAGAGTATCGGATAACCCTAGAGATGATTCTTTTTGTAAACAGATGAGGGTTTCCACTTGATTGATAATACATATAGGGGTTTTATGCTGGTGCTTTCCCAATGATATATCTTGTGTCATGGTTGATTATTTCTCTTGATCAGTTATATGTGTTTATGCTTGATGTTGCTCATGAAATCGATTATGCTTCCGTTTAATGTTTTGTAGAACTAGATAAAGTATTATGCTTTAGTACATTGCATATATCAGTTTGATCTACAAGTGTGAAATTTCTACACTTCCTAAATCTATGAAGTTGCATGCACTCGTAGCTATAAGAATACACATTCTTTTTCAAATTTAAAAATTTTCACATGGAAAGCTTACATGCATGACAAGTCATTTGCTTCAAATATAGGTTTAAAATGGAAAATTGGTCGTTTGGGCAAAAAATTCATGAAACACTCATTTTTTAAGAAAACCCCTCTATATCTCTATTTTGAATGTTAGTTTTCTATATGATAGCTACATTATTTATCCATGAAATAAAGATACATATATAGGTGACTTTACAATATATATATCTATATATATATATGTGTGTGTGTGTGTGTGTGTGTAGAAGAGTAACCCAAAGAAACAACCCAAATAAAAAATCCTCCATTAAAGGAGCATGAAATGTGATGGAGAAGATAGAAGATTGAAGGTGTGTAAGCACAAAGGTAGCATAGAGAGACCTGAGAATGGGAGAGAGGAGGGTTTTGGGATTTAGAATATCCCAGAAAGATATTTAAGATTATACATGAGAAGGGTGCTACTAAGAACAAGGAGGGAGGAACTAAAAAATAGAAGGCCCAAGCACAAGAAAATATGAAGAGTTGACCAACTTGCAATAGGATAATGAGTGTTAAATGAGAAAAATTATGCAAATCATACAAATATTAGTAATTTGGTTTTGATGCTACAAACTTGAGAGTCAAGCAACTCCCTTGAATTTATAAGTACCCAATTGAGAATGTATTATTTTATCAGTCATGTGCACGGTAGGGAAAGGATGTATATAACAACATGAAAAGCTATTCCTAGTCGTTGTTTGTTCATTGATAAAGTTTCCTTGCTCTCCAATTTCATCAATATTGAGCTTGGAATGAGGTTGTGAGCTTGGATCATGATGACAATGTTGGATACCGCCAACATATAGGGGGTCTCCCCAATTTAAAGTCCTAATTAGACCTCAATTTTTTTGGAGTAGGAGCCCCATTTATAGTATCAACCGAACCACCATAATTATATGTTTTTCTTTGGCTGCAATGAAAAAAATAAGAGATCACACACATATCCTTTGAAATCAACAAGTGAGTTTAGATTATGAAACACTAATTACATTGTGTAAATGGATACATTCATGAGAGGGGAGACAAGAGTGATTTTCTAGGAGGAAAGTAATACTACTATCCTAGGAGAGCCACACAAGAGCAAGGAAGATTCATTAGTTATCTAGCGGGGGAGATGGAGAGAAGGGGGGAGAGGGAGAGAATGGGGGATGTGGAGGAGAGAGAGAGAGAGAGAGAGAAGAGAGAGAGAGAGAGAGATGGGTATATATAGATAAATGGGAGAAAAGAGAGTGTATGTTCTAGGGTGAAATAGAGATATAGAGGAGGAATAAAGATATATGGAAAGGTGAAGAGAGGGAAGAAAATAGAGATGGAGAGAGGGAGAGAGGATAGAGAGATTGATATATATGGAGTGAGCGAGGTGGTGTGTGGGGGGGGGGGAGATAGAAAGAAAATAAGGAGATATGGAGGGAGATATAGATATAGATGGGGGGGGGGGCAGGGAGAGCGAAGAAGATTTCTTGCACTAGATGCATTGATTTCAGTGTAGATAGTTATTTCTAATCCTATTTTATTGGTTGCACTAAATGCATTAATTTTAGTGTAGATGTCGATTTCTAATGATATTTGATTGCTTTCAGTAGATGCATTGATTTCAATGTTGATGATTTGTAATCCCATTTGATTGCTTGCACTAAATGCATTTGTTTCAGTGTATATGGTGATTTATAATCCTATTTGATTGCTTGCACTAGATGCATTAATTTCAAATTAGATGTTGATTTCTAATAATATTTGATTACTTCCATTGGATCATTGATTCAATGTAGATAATTTCTAATCCTATTTGATTGCTCGCACTAGTTGCATTGAATTCAATGAAGATGGTGATTTCTAATCCTATTTGATTTCTTGCACTAGATGCATTGATTTCAGTTTAGATGTTGGTTTCTAATCCTATTTTCTTACTTGCACTAAATGCATTGATTTGAGTGTAGATGTTGATTTCTAATATTATTTGATTTCTTGCATTAGATGCGGTGATTTCAGTGTAGCTGTTGTTTTCTAATCTTATTTGATTGCTTGCATTAGATGCATTGATTTCAGTGTAGACGTTGATTTATGACTTGATGTAATTGGATGTATGATGGTACATTACTTTTAAAGTGGTTGGATTAATAGTGTGCATTGATTTCAGTGTAAGCACAAAAAATTATTGACAATGTACATTGTTTTTTGTGTTATAGTAATTCAACCTATTAATATTGGAGAGCAAGAGAGACAAGGTATGATGCTTGCTACAACAGCTCGAGCTAAATATTTAAATGGTTTACAATTTCAACTATCCTTTTCATATAATTGATATGAAAAGATGACAAAACACATAAGGGTGACAATAAAAATAGTAGAAGGAAATCGTTTGAGATTGATCACAATGAATAATATTTGTAATTGACTGCAATCTTATTATTCATATTTTCTATCATTCAACATTATTACCTCGTCACTTTGAATTCCAAATTTTTATTTCATCATTTTTCATCATTAAAGTTATTAACAATATTTATCATCCCAACAAATTGAGATAACTAAGCAAATTTAAAATTAAAATGACCATATCAATCTCAAACATATTTAGCATATTTAAAATGATAATATGAATATTAGATGTGTTTTCATATTATTGATAAAATTAATCATATATTCAATAGATTTTCCTTGGCTGCACATGACTAAACCCAACCTAAATCCATCTTAACTCTGGATCTATCTAGCATCGAGAGGGATCAAATATCTCGAGGTGTAAACCTTTCCTCAATATTTGCACTCAAAAAATAGGTTTCCACCTCGAGATATTTGGTCCCTCTCCCCACTTATAGAGCCTAAGGAAAGTCTTATATAGAAATAACTCCTTGTGATTGGGTGATTTCATTCAGAACAAAATTGTCTACTATGTTTGGGAGTCTACCCTAATATTATTGATATCTCTTCTTATCCTTAATATTTTTGTTTTTGTTTGCTTCCTTCATATTCTTTGTTGTTGTGCAAGCTCATTTGGGTTTGTTTTAGTCCCATTGACTTGAAACCTGGTTAGGTTTCATTTGATTTTTGGTTTCAAAGTCATATTGCTAGATGGATGTTGATTCAAATCTAGATATAGAATGTTTGGCCTTAGGGATGCTTATTAACTATTATTAATCTGCGTCTAAGACTTTGTTTAGCCACTATTTAGTCAACATTCTTACCTATAATTTGATTTTTGTAGGGTTGTTCTCTTAGACTTGTTTTGAGTTTTTATGTTTGTGTTGCCTTTATGTTTTTTTGGTTAAAATCTATCTCAGATCTTATTGAGAACTACTTCTTTGATTTATATCAAGTTTCTTTCTTATTTAAGGGCTTTGTTTCTCGAGGGACTTTCCCTCATATCTTGTTGTCATATTTTAGATCTGTGCTCCCTATGATTATATCAGTTCATATTTATTTTAAACCTACATTAGAGAATTTTTCTTGAAGTGGATCTTATTTATTCTCTAATTTTGGTGCTTCCATTGTATGGTTTTGTTTGATATTGTTTGTTTTTAGTGGCATTCTTATTTTTTGTTCCTTGATTTCTTTTGAGTGGTCTTTTGTTTGCAAAGCCAAGTTTGGGATTTTGAGTGCTTGGTGTACTTCCGTTGTAGATAGCTCTAATGCTATGCGAAAGTTTTGATACCTAGAAGGTATTATGATCCTAGTTAATTATTCTGATTATGTATACATGTCAAAATTAATCTATCAACTAGAATTAATGAATAAAAACATGAACAACACCATTAATAAAATAAAACTTCTAGTGGAGTACACAAGAAACCAATCACATAAGTAACACACTTATTTTTGACAAATGACCACGGAAAAACCTTAATGTTGGGAAAACCAAACTTTTGTTGGGCGTGGAGCTTGCTTACCTTCCTGATTCAAATGTATTATTTTAGTTTTGTTTGGATCCCATCCTTGAGAAGGGGAGTGTCGGGGGGTATTCCCCCAAATAGCACCACTAAGGGGGTCTAACAGGGGGTGGCAACAATTCTTTGGAGCCCCACCTCTAGATGGTGTTCGGGGACAACGCCTCTGAAGCAAAAAATTAGATAAAAATCTCCTTGTAAAATATTGTAATTTTGTAGTCAATATAGTCATTCATTAGGTGAAAGGTATGATGTTAGAAGTTATGTTAATTTAGGGTTATTTTTCCTTAGAAGGAAACCCTTGGTTTATATGAGGTAATTTTATTGTGGTTGACCATGATTTTGTGTGAGAAAAAGAGAGGAGATCGTGTGAAAGTGTACAAGACGTTATAGAGAGTTTTCTATAGGTTATATCCCTTTAGTTTGATAAATAATATAAACGGAAGGACTGATTATTTCTCCATTGATGTAGCCCAAATTGGGTGAACCACATATATCTGTGTCTCTCTTGTTTTATGCTTTTATATTTTTTTTGCTTTGTTTCTGCATTATTTTATGTGTTACATTGCTCTGTTATTTGATTTATAATAATGTATTGTCATGAGAACTAGTTGTCTTGTCACTGTAATGTATTGTGTCATGCCATGTATAGTTGAGTCAATATCTAAGCATTTCAATTTCTATGTTTTAATCTTGCTTATGAGTACATTACATTGAGGATTGCTACATGTGTAGGTTGATGCTGATTTTGTATCAAGAGAGTGTGGCTGGGGTTTGTATTTTAAATTATTCACCAATCCTGATGGTTACACCAGATGAAGTTGTCAATACTTTTATGCCTAGAGGTTGTGCTTCAGAAGTATGGTTGCATGGTTGTTGCCATTGATTTTGGTTGCATCTATTGTTAATGATGCTATGTTGTGTTTCTTTCTCTTCACAACTGAAGTTTGTGTTTTTGTATGCTATCAATATGACGATGGATTTATGTTATGTGATTGATTGCAGGAGGATGGATAATGGTATATTATTGGACATTGTCATGTGTTGATGGAGAAATGCTACTACAAATGATTTTTATAGCCTTATGATTTTAATGTTTCTAACTATTGATGATGCAATTTATTAGTGTTGAAATGTGTCACTGATGACAAGGATTGAGTGGTTAGATTTGTGAGGGTTGTTTGTACTTTTTTTGGTTTACAAATGTTTATTCCTTAATGTTGAACATGGTTGCTACTGCTAATAATGAATTTCTAGAGATTACTGAGGGTTTTCATATTTCAACCATGAATGGGCAATTGTATGCATTGTTATAACATTGTAATTTTAGTGTTATAGCCTTGTACTCTCATTAGGAAGCCTTGTATCATTATTGTTTATCATTTGGTTCGTTGGTTGATTGGTCTTAGTGCTTACATGCATAGAGGAGAGAGTGATCATAATGTAGTCATGCAAAGAAGAGAGTCTTTAGTATTATTGCATCCATGTGTGGGCTAATGGAGTCATCGTTGTAACTTTGTATTTATTATGATATAGAACTCTGAATGAAACCATATCCCCATAATTTCATGTAATTATTTGGTCATTTGTGATTATGTAGTCAATAGTTACTCTTGGAGTAACCTCTTACATGTGGCAAGGAGGAAATGGTAGTGGTAGAAATGTTTGCATAACAAATCATATGAGATATTTGCAGCTCCTAGTACATCTTCAAGAGGAGCATATTTAGTGTCAAAATTCCATGATGTTAACATGATTGGTTGCTAATCAAAGGTTTTTGCAAGCGATTCATAGAATGTGGTGGGCTCCAGTATTGCAGCAATACTGCTGTAACTCCCGGGACTCCCTTCTTTACTTTTATCAACCCGGTTGTTCGTAACAAACTTGGAAGCGACGGTGCTGTATGCACAAGTACTAGCTCTTGTCGCAGCTGTCACTTGGTCAGCTTGCACAAGTCCGCCAGGGCTTTAGCCAACTTCTATAAGCTCTTAGATGAAGCTTGTAAATGATGGATGAAAGCTAACTCAAAGGGGAGCTAATCTACTTGCGGAAAGAAACTGAAAGCAAAAGAGGAATGCAAACCCTAGCAAACCCTAATTCTACTAGTTAGTTCTATTGATGCAATAATGAGAATACAAACTACTGAATGAGATGCCATTGACTTCAAAAAGGGAAAATGCACATGTCTTAGTCTACTTTTGTTCTAGAAAGTATCTTTTTTATTTTCTTGATTAAGTGTCGATTTTCACATGCATATACTTGAACTGTGCTTCATTGTGCAGGAGTGGACCAAGGAAGAGGAATGCTTGGAAGTAGTTGGAGAGGCTCAGAGAGGGTCTAAGGGGTCCCTAACACTCTTCCCTAGAGTCTCACAAGTTTTGGCTATCAGAAAACCTCACTTGTGAGCTTCTACAGGAAGTCTGCAGGGGTTCTACAGGAAACTTCAGAATTTCTACAGGAAACTTCAGAATTTCTACAGGAAACTTGGAAGTCGGTTTTTAGGAGGTGGATGAGTGAGGGAAGGTGCATGGATGGGTCTATAGGTGGGATAGGGGTCTAAACATGGCCTAAGGACTGGTGGGAGGTTTGGTGGAAGGCTGACTTGGCTCCAAGATGACTAAGGCAATGATGAGCAAGAAGGTAAGGTTTCGTAGACACAAAGGATAGATGGGAAAAAGGGCAGCTTAGCTATGAGACAGAACAGGAGGCTTAGATGATGCTTTGGGAGGATGGATGAAGGAGGAGGATGCCCTGCATGGTGGGCCTTGATTAATTCTACAAAAACCTGCAAAGGGTCAAATCCTAAACTAATATATTCTATCCATCAATCAACATAAATGAGCAACAACTTTTTTTGGGAAGAAAACCTTATACACCACCTATGTAAGGAAACATTTCAGATGTCCAAACCCATGACTAATCTCTGCATCTAAAACAAGCACACTAAAATATTGCATAAGCAACAAACTAGCATTTTTGTGAGGCAACACTGTTCCCTCAATTCCAGCCTCAAATCCAATAAGGACGAGGTGAAACCAGGAGTGTAGTTGTCTCTTTTTCTTGGAGATCTTGCTGTTATTGTTCTACCAAAACATCTAAACCAAAACCATTCATAAACAGTGATCTATCCCAGCATCATAACAAAATCTACTTAACAACAAGGTGTTCAAATGCATAAAAGAGAAAAACAATGATACGTAAAGAAACACAATGATACAGAAAGGAGGTCCTAGGCTCTCAGGTTGGGCCCAACCCTGAGAGCTTTGGATCCTATGAAAAACTCAGACTTTTTAGGAAACCAAACTGCTTCTCATTATTCAAAAAGAGTCATAACAGTTTTGCCAAAAATGGCTACAAAAGAATGAAATAGAGCTGCTCAGCACTGGAGTACAAAGTACACAATAGGTTCAAAAGTCTTTTTACGAATGCTGAGGCCTCAACATTTATAGAGAACGAGGGACCTAGCTGGCCTCCTCAATCTGTGGAACTCGGCTGTCAAACTGTGAGTCAAACAACCCCTTTCTAAATGTTGATTGGCTGCGTTCTAGATTCGGCTGGGTGGTCTTTGGAGCTCGGAGCTGAAGGTGAGAATCCTGAGGAAGGGTCATTAAATGCCGTAGACATCCCTCCTTCAAGTCCTAATTTCAGGCTTGGCTGCCTTATAGCTCATGATTGCTTTGACTTTGCTCCAATACGTCAAAAAACCTGAAATAGACACATGTTAACCACCTAGGAAAAGTAACTTCCCTTATTCGTACCAAAGACACAAA